>VDFB02158599.1:0-11840 GCA_007258455.2 Sequoia sempervirens | reverse complement strand
AATGGTGTAAAGGTTAAGAAGGCTAAATCTATTCTAAGGTGTGGGACATGGTGATCAATCTTCACAAGCTTCAAACCGAACTTCGCTTTGCCTCGCATCGGACAGCTTCCACGGAGTCGGTGCAATCTTCTAGGGGATGACTAAAGATGTTTAAACCACCACTTGACATAAAGATACCATCACAACGACGCATACCAATATTCAAACTGTGATTGAAGTTAAGTACATGATATTCCAGTTGACCACACAAGGCGCATTCACCATCGCCAGTCATTAATTCAGTGGTATGGATAGATGAGGTTGCTTAGATCAAACACCACATTCCACAATTACTATCTTCTACTTGCATGAAAATGAAATTTACGCTACTCTACGCTACTTGAAGTAGAAGGGATGAAGAAACCTCGCTAGCTATCCACAACAAAGATGAATTTCACCATCAATGAAAGATGTTTTATTATGAAAGTTTTACACGACAATTTCTTACAAAAGTTTTCAAAGGAAAACTTTCCTTCTCCTCCAACTACACTATCAATCTACTTCTAAGTTATCTCTCTATTCTATGTCTACTGTCTAACTCTAAGCTCTACTGTCTAATGAGTTGTCTACTCTACTGAAGGTACAAATGAGGGGGACTCCCCTTTATAGATGGCCAAGTCCAACCTGACGGGCTCAGAGTTATACCGGTCGGATGGCCTTGCATCGCGCCACCAGCTTCCCAAACATGATTTGCCTCTAAAACCGCCTACAGCGGGAGAGTGGGGGTATGTAATGCGCCAATAATGGCTACCAATTCTTCTAGAAGATTCCTGCCTACGACGCGCTCACACCGCTCTTCGATCTTCGCGACGCCAATTCTCGATGGATCGCTGGTAGTGTGCAGCATCTCGCGATTGCCACCTCATTAGAATTTGGTAGAATCTGGAGTCCGACCGCTCTTGATTTTCTCCTTGACCCTTGCTCAGACTTCCATTCTTGAATTTGAAGGACTTCTCAGTCTTGGACGAGATCATTTCCGCTTGCCATGGGTGCACATTGGATTCTTGAGGAGAAACTCCAACCCTTAGCCATTTCTTGCAACTTTCCTTCAAAACTTTATCTTCCTCCGAAGGTCGTAATATCATCGTGCTTCACCACTTCCAGACATCATGCTCTGGCCTCGACATTCCTCCTGCAAAACAAGCAAGGAGAAGAGCATTAGAACACACCATAATATAAATTCACCTTACTTACCTGATCTTCACGCTCCAACTTTCAAGCGTTCATCGCCAACTTTGTGTTCAAGTTCTTCATGCCTTAGCCAAATTTCAACCTGTCTTGCATTTTGCCTGGCACACTCTTTACTTTGATATTTCATTCAACTCTGGTTTGAGAAGAAATTCTTTCATCTGGAATTTGATCAAAAATTATCTAGGCGATCACGTTCAAATTCATCGGCCAAGGCAATTTTATGTCAGCCACATTTCATTTCATGCCTTAGAAAATTTTTCAAATTTCCCTTAGGAAATTCATCAACCTGGCGCCCAGTAAAAATATTCACCCTGAAGGCCCCGACAAAGCGTAGAAGATTTCACAATCCATTCCTGATCGACAATTATCAATACCCAGAAGAAAATTTCCTTCAGAACGCGCTAGACCCATGGGTACCCAACGAACGGGTTCATTTAATTTTCTGACTTTTGATCCTTAGAAAATAATTTTTTAGCAAATTTAATCTATTTCTTCATATCCAGGCACATTTCCTTGCTCTGGCTTGAAATTTCTCGTTGACCTTGTGCAATTGGCATCCTCCGACTTATCCCTGCCGATTTACCCATGCCTTAGCAAATCTCTTCATCCCTTAGCAAGCTTGGGCGCATTTCATACCTTGCACTTTCATTTTTGACACTTAGAAAATTTCTTTATCAATTTTCAACCTCTTAGGCGTATTTGGGCTTGTGAGCTTCAACTTTTAACGCCTTAGGAAGATTCATTCTTTCTCTGGCCATCTCCATCTTGGGCGCATTTGGACCCATGGACTTCCATTTTCAACACTTGAAGATTTATACACATTCCTATCCTTAAAGCTCAAGGGCGCAAATGAAGGGTGGTACTTCCAATTTTTCATACTTAGATACTTTCATCTGTTATTCTCTCTCCAAGGGCGCAAATGAGGTCTTCTCCATCAAGTGTTGGAACTTGGCGTTTTTCAAGGCCCCACCACAGGCAAGTCTAGGCGCAAATAGGAGGTTTGACTTTTAGATTTAAAAGACTTGGAATATATTTTCACCCTTTTCCTAGCCAGGCGCAAATCATACCCTGAGCTTCCAATTTTGACACATAGCATCAAGTTTCATCACTTAGTCAAAATCCAAGCCTTGAACTTCAAGGGCGCAAATCATACCCTGAGCATCCAATTTGACACTTAGACAATTTTTGAAGTCCCTCAATACTTAGAGGCGCATTTTCTACAGGCAACTTTCAATTTAAGTGACTTGGGCGCACTTAGAGGTTCAAACTTTCATTCTACACCCTAAGCGCATATAAGGTAGCCTCCTTCCAGTTTCATGAAGGGGGCGCATTTAGCACCAGTAACTTCCAATTTTTGACTTAGACGTTTTTTTATGTGTCCACCTGCTGGGGCGTATTTTGCATGCTTAACTTTCAGTTTTTGACAAAATCTCATCACTTTACTCCTCTTGTCTCTAGGGCGCATACAAGAGGTCAAGCATTCATCTTAGGGCGCATTTGATATGTAAAGCTTTCAGCTTTTGTTCTGGGCGCAAATGAGAGGTGGAGGTTTCAATTTTGACTGGGCGCATTGAGCATATGCCACTTTCAATTTATGCCAGGCGCATTTGGCATGGTCATCTTTTATTTTGATTACCTTAGGCGCATTTTGCCATCTCCAGGCGCATTTAACACCACCTACTTTCAGTTTAGCCTTAGCCGTTTATAACTCTCATTTTTAACACCTCTGGCGCAAATCCCCTTCCAAGGTTTCAATCTTTTGACTTTGGGCGCATTTAAGTGTTTCAACTCTCACCTTTCACACTGGGAGCATATAGCTAGTGGAGCTTCGAGTTTTTAACTTAGTCGTTTTCAAGACCCCTTTCCCAGGCGCAAATTTCACAAGGTGCTTTCAGCTTTGAGAGGGGCGCAAATAGACCCATAAGCTTTCACTTTAACACCCCAGGCGCAAATTGCCCATCAAGCTTCCACTTTTGGCACATAGGCGCATTTGGGAGGGTCTACATTCATTTTGATTTTACGCCTTAGCATATTTAGGGATTCCTCTTCATATCAAATTTTTAATTCATGTCTTAGGCGCATATGAGGTGTCAGGCTTTCAATTTTGCAAGATGGGCGCATTTTAATGGGTCAACATCTAATTTTAACACCTTTACACACTTAGGCGCATTTGACCCTCTGTGGTTTCATTTTTCAATATTTTAACATTTTCTTGCCAAATCAACTTGTAAGGGCGCATTTGGCCTAGTCTCCATTCATCTTTGTGTCATGGGCGCATATAGGGGTCTCAACGTTCAATTTCCAACACTTAGTTTTTTCACCTCTGTTCAGCCTTCAAAGTGAGCCTTAGTGCCGGAATTGAAATTTTATCCATTTTAGCACAATTTTACGCCTGTTGCCAGATTTGAGTTGATTTTCTGTGGTCAACCCTAACTCACCCTGACTTTCTATTTTTAGAAAGTTCTTGAAATTTCGCGCCGTTGACTGGATTCTGACTCCTGAAAGCCCGATTTTCACTTTGCTCTGAATTTTGACTAACTTGTTCTGTCAGCAACCTGATGTCCGTTTGTACCTGCTATTTTTAGCAACTTGCTAAAAATAGAAATTTCTCAGAAAGTCTTCAAACTTTGCGTGTCAGACACCCGAAGCGTGGTGATCGTCACTGGGTGCTGCTTCTGCGTGAATGTCAGGTTCCGCCCTTGATTTTAGGAAACCCTAATTGACCTGCTAAAAATAGCAAAGGCTTGGTTCTTCAATCTCTGTAACTCTGTTTGCTTTGAAATTCGCGCCATGGACTTTTCATCACATGTTTGACCTGTGCTTGCTGAGGTTCAGTGCCAACCTGCCAATTATAGCCGCTGCTGAAGTGACTTACTATTTATAGTAAGTGCCCCAGGCCTCACCCGCTTGCTTTGAAATTTGGCCGCAGTTCCGCCATTGATGAAACTTGCCCGTGGTAATGCCGGTTACTGCGAGATCAATCTTTCTATTTATAGCCCCTGCCCAAAATGCCTTACTAAAAATAGCAGGTTCTCCGATTGCATTCAAATTTTGCCAGCAGACTCTCGAAAGGATGCTGATTATGATGGATACCTCAGTTTTGACCATTTTGATCTTTGACTCCTCATTTTTAGCTCTGAAGCTCAAAACCCTAATTTTATGCATGTCGCTCAGATGAGCTCCGTTTGACGTCGTTTCAGTTGCATGATGATCAGCTTGCAGTTCTGGAGCGTCGAGTTGCTGCCCAAGTAATACCTGCTAAAAATAGAAAGCGGCCTGAAAGCGGGACCGACCGTCACGGATGATCTTGCATGTCAGCACCGCCTCAAAAATCCTCGTAAAACCTTAAAACCCAAAAATCTTCAACATGTATGCACCGCTAAAAATAGGTGCTCCTCGGTGCTGGTCAGCTCCATTTGCATGTTAAGCATCAAGCATAAGCTCTTTTGAAAACCCGAAAGCGGAAATGTCACATGCGCTTTGAAAATGTCCGTGATGCAACTTGGGAATGTCGCCTCCGGCTGAATGTTGAAAGTCATCATCATACTTTGCATGTCACATCACTGCGAAGGTCTCGAAAAACCCACAAGGAATCTTCGGACATGCGTTGAAAAACTCTGCGTTTAAGCCCTGAAAATTGCTTCCGAGGGCAGAACTGCTAAAAATAGCAAGTTGTCCATGGCTCGTACCCCGCCAGGCGGAATCCACAGGCGGCTCTGACGCTAGCTATGCATCATTCTAATCTCAAAATGCCGGCGGACGCTCAGAATCGGGTGACACTTACTAAAATAGTAAGCTGCTTAATCTGAAGCGAGATTTCGTGGGAAACCTCGCCGGAAGCTACTATCGAACAATAGCCCTCGCTTTCAATTTATTCACTTTATTCGCCTCAAGTTAGCTGGCGATAAACCCTAATTTCTGTGGACTGAAGCCACAATCTTACATTTAAGCTCAGCGATCGGTTCAACTCAAAAGACAGGTTGCAGAAAAAGAGAGACAACGACAAAACGGTAACGTAAAAGCAAAGCTGTGGCCTAGGGGTCCCCATTTGCAATGGGGCGATGTGTGAAAAACGCCACGTCAGAAACTCAAAATGACCATAATGGCATCTAAATGCCGTCTTCTCCACATCTGAACCTCTCATCCGGATTTGATAGTAACCCGATCTCAAATCAATTTTTGAAAAGAACTTAGCACCATGTAGCTCGTCAATGAGCTCATCAATTCGAGGAATAGGATATCGGTTCTTTATTGTGCTTTGGTTCAAGGCACGATAATCCACACACATGCAGATGGTGCCGTCCTCCTTCTTCACAAGGACTACAGCTGAAGCAAAAGGACTCTTGCTAGGGCGAATGAAACCCATCTCTAGAAGTTCCTTTATGTTCTTCTCAATTTCATCTTTCTGCTTCTTAGGATATCGGTAAGGAGTTGTGATGACTGGTTTGGCCCCTTCTTTGAGCTCAATGACATGCTCAGCACCCCTTTCTGGTGGTGGCCCAGGTGGTAGGTCAGCAAACACCTTACTCCTTTTGGTGAGTATAGATTGAATATCAGGAGGATATTCCCTCTTGGTCTCAACTGGACTGGCAGGAAGAACCATGCATTCCGCAGCCCACGCCACTTGGTCATGTCTAATCAGCCTTTCCATCCTTTTGAAAGAAACTATACGAGGACCACCATTAGACATTCCTCTCAAAACAACTCTCTTGCCATCAGATTGGAACTTGAGCTCCATTGTTTGTAGGTTGAGAGAGATTTCACCAAGTGAACGTAACCATTGTATGCCCAAAACTGCATCTGTGTCACCAATAGTAACCACATAGAAGTCATCTTTGACTTCATAGTTTCCCAACTACAAGGACATGTTAGGAACTCTTCGTGTGCAGGAAATGTGAAACCCATCAGCCACCATGACTTTGAAGCCTTCAAATTCTTCAGTTTTGAGACCTTTCTTTGCAACAACACCTTCATCAATGAAGTTATGTGTGGCACCAGTATCAATTAATGCAACAATACGATGACCTCCAACTCCACCACGAACCTTGAAAGATTCGTTCTTTTGGAAACTAGAGAGTTGGGCAATAGGGCCCCCAACTCCTTGCTCATGATCGGACTCTTCTGTAGCTCTTTCATCTTCGCTGTCCCCAAAATAAGACTGCTGATCAGACATATCAGATGCTGATTCATAATCAGAATAGGTTCCCATTTGATTATAACGCCCTCTTCCAGGACATCTATGGCCTTTAGTCCAAGGCTCTAGACATGTGTAACACTTGCCCTCCTTTCTGAGCTGTTCACGTTGCTCTTTAGTCAACTTAGGTGGGAACTTCTTGTGCTGATTAGAAGAATGTCTTTTATCCTTATCCTTCTTATGGCCAAAAGGCTTGGGCGGAAATTTAGGCCTAGGGGCTGACAACTCCATACTATGAGCCTTCTTGATTGCCTCGTCAAGACTTGGTGGATCGAAAGCTTTAACCCACCCTTTCAAGGGTTCAACCAAACCTTCAGAAAACAACACAACCAATCTTCTTTCGGTGATGTTGGGCACCATCATAGAAAGTCTCTGGAAATCAGCAATGTAAGAATCCAAGGAGCCATGCTGTTTGAGTTGTACAAGCTCGCGAAATCTTACTTCAGGATCCTTAGTGTCGAACCTTTCAATCAGCTTGTTGGTGAATTCTCCATAGGTTCGAATAAGGTTATGGCCAAGAGTGACCAAACCATGGTACCACCACTCATGGGCAGCTCCTCTAAATGAAGTGTTGCAAACTTGATGGCATCTTCTTCTGGCATGGGACGAAGTGAAAGGTAGTTGTCTAACTTCTGAACCCACGATCTTGCTGAACACTTATCACTTCCATTGAAGTGAGCCAATGTTACCTTCCCTAAGGCTTGATGAAAATCAGTTCTAGGAGCCATATAAGCTCGGTTATCAACTCTTCCTCCGTGTCTTCTGTTTCTCTGATTCAAGAATTGATCAAAGGACCATTGGTCCCTAAGATCAGGAGGTAAGGTAGCATACTCCATATAGGCTTGCCTGGCATCGTCTACCAAAGGAATGGTAGCTTCAACTTGCTATTCTTCTCTCAGAGTGAATGTAGGAAAGAGCGGTCTAGTGGCTGCTCCGCTAGAGTTGGCTTCATGCTGTCCAATAGTTCTACTTCCTTCATTACCATTGTTCCCATGGTTCCCATTGTTCCCATTGACCCCACTGCTTTCTCCTGTAGCATGGTTTTGATTAGGGGTAACATTCTGAGGAATTTGCTGGTCCATCCGTGCAAGTAACCGGGACATCAGTTCAATCATTCCATCAAACTTCTTTTCCATCCTCTCATCTTTTTCATCCATGGCCTGCTTATGACTTTCAGCCATGTTCTCAACTGTTTTACCACTACCAACTAATCTGCCTGTTTCTCTCAAGGCTTCTGAAAGAGTATCCGCCGCACCGGGCGGAAGTCAGATTCTCATGGTCTTCCCGCCTGGACCCTCTCGTGAAGTATCCGCAATCACTCGCCACTCATCCGGATCATTGAATCACCTGGGCACAATAAAGCTGCAGAATCATGGCTCGAAGCAATTCATCAGAATGAACCTGGGCCTCATCTTTTTTTTGATTTTTCACAAATGATTACAATGCAACATGCACCCGTTAAGGTTAGCATAAACCAAAACGATGCAGAAGTAACTCTAACCAGAATGTACACCAGGATCCCAATGTGGGCAAGGTGTGAGCATTGGTCAGAGGATCTCAAAGGAAAATGTTGAATAAGAACTCTAACCACGAGATGCGCCGGTGAACAACGAGCATTCGGTCAGAGGATCCCTATCTAATGCAATACTGAAAATTAGCTCAACACCAAGTATGTGCTACTCAATCCGTGAAGGATAGGAGGCGACCATATGGCGGAGACTTAGGAAATTACAATGCAAGAAAGTAATAGGCGGCAAGCCAGCCTCTTCCACTTATTCAGTGGGCAGTACAAGTAAATACAAAATGAGAGGAGAGAAGTGCTGACAGTACTACTGTTCAGCTTACAATAAATTAGAGAGCCTGTCAATATCATAAGATTAGAATCCTTTCAAAGCTATAACAAATTAAGAACTCTCTTTCACCCTCCCGAACTCACTGAATATCAACTCCTCACACATCTAATGAACTTCCTCAAATCTGATATGACTGTTTTTGACAGATTTAATACAAAACAGCAGCATAATAACCCATTAAAATGCACATAACTCACTCTAAACACATCCTATTGACGAAGACCAAATGCAGATTACTATACTAATGTAGGCGCCCAAGATGCAATCCCTAAACCACTCAAAACAAGCCTTATTTATTTTGCACAAACTCCAATGTACTTCAAGATGGTACGGCCCAGCTGCAAGGGCGAATTTCCTTTATAAAATCAAAGAGACACAATAAAAATCTGGAAACTGGCAAGAATGGTCGCCCCTCATAAACAGATTGATAGATTCAATACCCAGAATGATAGCATTTTTATTTCATGAGCTATGAGCAATTCTTACATTCCTCAATGACATTCAGCAACATCAAAATATGACAGAAAATGTAAACTAGAACTCCAAAATGCAATTACTCAACTGGAAATGCAATTCAAACCTAATACAAGCTAACCTCTCAACTAGTTGCTATCTTTCAAGCAAGAAGATGAGCCCATGCTAGGAGGTGTGCTTTCCTCGAAGCGAGTGCCTGAAGACAATTCAGCAGCATAACGGTGTAGAAGACAAAAGATGCCAAATGAAGAGCTGAGGCCTGATTAAATAGACGTGAGAGAAACATCTAGAAGCTTCCAGAGGGCGCCCAAAACCCTAATTTCAAATTCACCCTTTTCCCTCCAAAAGATGGCGTCCATTTTCACTTTTGCTTATTTCACATTTTAAAATAAAGTCAAACCTTCAAGTAGGCGTCCTTTTTCAAAAGCTTAATATTTGACTTTAAAAAATATAATTTATCTCCTTATGATGCCTTGACCCTCAAAGTCCCTTTTACAAAACAACAAAGTTACCTGCTTGCTAGGCAAGGGTATAATATTAAGAAAATAATAATATTATAGTAAGAAATGCTTATCTCTCAAAAGAAAATGTAGAGATAGCAAGCCCGAAGTGCAGTGAAACAGCAGGAGGATGATGATCCAAGTTTGGTAGACTAAATGTCCATTACCAAAATAGGGTACTAAAAATATAGTAAATTGGCAGAGAGTTCCCTGGAGTCTCAAACTAAGACTTATACCTGCTGCGAGAGCCTCTCGAAAGCCGAGGAAAGAAACCCATAGTAGAATCTAAACTCCAAGCAGCAATATCCTCAAGGCCCCAAGAGCCCTAGATTTAGCCATTAGGCACTTAGCCTCACGGGTCTCCGGAGCTGACCAGTCAGCGAGAAGCGATCACTGCTGAGAAGGGGACATTACAGTCCGCCCTCCCCAAGATTGCTTGCCCTCAAGCAGTCGCAAGTCTGGATGCTATATAATCTCCTCATCCTCCCAAGTAGCATCCTCCAATGGTAAATTCTTCCACTTCACCAAGTATTCTTTGATGGTTCTCTTCCTCAAGGAACGTTCTCTGGAATCAATAATCTGTTCTGGAACCAAGGTCAACTGCCCTTCCTCATCCAAAGGAGGCAACTGTGATGAAGCCACAACGTTGTGTCCAAGTGCCTTTTTGAGGCGAGACACATGGAAAACGTTATGGACCTTACTACTCGAAGGTAGTTCCAACTCATAAGCCACTGCTCCAACCTTCCTAACAACTTTGAATGGTCCATAGAAGCGTGGTTTAAGCTTCTCAGCTCCACTCTTCTTAAGTGTGGACTGTCTGTAAGGCTGAAGCCGAAGATATACCATGTCACCAACCTCAAATGAGCGCTCAACACGCTGCTGATCAGCGTACATCTTTTGCTGATTTTGTGCCATTTGAAGGTTGTCATTCAAGGATTTCAAAACATCTTGGCTCTGCTGCAACCAATCCTTGGCTTGAGGAGC
The DNA here is from genome assembly GCA_007258455.2 of Sequoia sempervirens. Classification (NCBI taxonomy): domain Eukaryota; kingdom Viridiplantae; phylum Streptophyta; class Pinopsida; order Cupressales; family Cupressaceae; genus Sequoia; species Sequoia sempervirens. The sequence goes on along the minus strand of VDFB02158599.1, from coordinate 1,605 downwards.
TTTGCTATCTCCAAACACCAAATCAGCAAAGCTTGGGGCCTCGTAACCATAGAGGGCCATGAATGGAGACATCTTTATTGACATGTGGAAAGATGAATTGTAGCAATATTCTCCCAAGTGGAGCCATTTTACCCATGCTCTTTGCTGTTCCGAGACATAATTTCTGAGATAGCCCTCCAACCATTTGTTCACAATCTCCGTTTGACCATCCGTTTGTGGATGATAGCTAGTGCTTGGAGTAAGCACTGTACCACTTATTCTAAAAATTTCCTGCCAAAAGGTGCTTAGGAACTTGCTGTCCCTATCACTCACAATATTTTTAGGCAGCCCATGCAATCTAAACACTTCATGGAAGAACAAATCTGCGACTTGAGCTGCTGTAAATGTGCTAGTGATGGCAAAGAAATGAGCGAATTTGGTCAATCTATCCACTACAACATAAATACAGTCTTTGTCTTGGGCCCTAGGCAACCCGGTGATAAAATCCATAGAGATACTTTCCCATTTTTGATTTGGAATGGGAAGTGGCTGCAGTAGACCAGCTGGAAGAGAGTGCTCATTTTTATTCATTTGACAAGTGCTACACTCCTTGATGTAACGCTGAACATCATCCTTCAATCCCTTCCAAGAGAACCTCTCTCGAATCTGCCTATATGTCTTGAAGTAACCTTGATGACCAGCAAGTGGAATGTCGTGAAAAGTCATCAAAATCTTCTTCTTAAGTTTAGAATCAGCCACCAAGAAGATCCTTCCCTTGTAGTGTATCAATCCATCAACCACCTTGTACCTTTCATCATGAAAAGTACCTTCAATAACGCTGGTTGCAAACTGATTTTTGGCATAATCAGCAAGCAACAACTCCTTCCAATCAGCATTAAGCTCACAAAATGAGCTCAAGTGAGGCCTTCTGGACAAAGCATCAGCCACAATGTTATTCTTTCCTTTGACATACTCAATGTCAAAATCGTAAGCTTGTAGCTTACTCACCCACTTCTGCTGTCTCTCATTCAAATCCTTCTGATGCATAAAATGCTTGAGACTGTTGTGATCAGTTTTGACCACGAATTTACTCCCCACCAGATACTGTCTGAACTTGGCTAATGCGTGCATGATTGCAAGCATTTATTTATCATAGATAGAATAGGTCCTTTCAACCCCTCTTAATTTTCTGCTTTCAAATACAATTGGATGCTTCTCTTGCATCAAAACAGCCCCAATACCTTCTCCTGATGCATCACACTGTAACTCAAAGGGTTTGGAGAAATCTGGTATGGCCAATACAGGACAAGAACTCATGATTCTCTTGAACTTATCAAACACACTTTGAGTTTTTTCCGACCACATGAAAGCCCCCTTTTTAGTGAGGTCAGTAAGAGGAGCAGCACTTTGAGAATACCCCTTTACGAACCTTCTATAGAAGCCACAAAGACCCAAGAATCCCTTCAAATGAGTCAGATTTTCTGGAGGTGGCCAATCTACTATAGCCTTGATCTTTTCTGGATCACCCTTCACCCCTTCAGCGCTGATTATGTGGCCAAGGTAGAGCAGCTCCTTCATTCCAAATTCACATTTGGACTCTTTTGCAAACAAACTTTCTGATTCAAG
>VDFB02158598.1:0-45528 GCA_007258455.2 Sequoia sempervirens | reverse complement strand
AGTTGATTATTGAAGTCTTTGTTGATGACATTATTTTTGGAGGAGATGATGATCTATGTATGAATTTTGCTGATGAAATGAAAAGTGAATTTGAGATGAGTATGATTTGAGAGATGAATTTTTTTCTGGGATTGAAAATCACTCAGTTAAACAATGGGATTTTCATATCTCAGTCCAAATATGTGAGAGAGCTGCTAGAGAAGTTTGGCATGGATGACTCAAAGCTTGTTGGTACACCCGTGGTAACCAAATGCAAGTTAACATAGAATAATGATTCTCCTAAGGAAAATCAAACAAGATACAGGTCAATGATTGGTGGATTGCTGTATTTGAATAAGACCAGACCAGACATCATAAATGTTGTGTGTATGGTAGCTAGATATCAAGTTGATCCAAAAGAATCTCATGTGACTGCTATAAAGAGAATTTTTAGATATATGAAAGGAACAATTGATCTTGGACTTTGGTATCCTAAAGATGATGATCTTACATTGAGTGCATATACTGATGCGGATTGGGATGGAGATATAGATGACAAGAAAAGTACTAGTGGTGGTGCTTTCTTCCTAGGGAAGAAGTTGGTGTCATGGTTGAGCAAAAAATAGAATTCCATTTCCCTATCTACTGCTGAGGCAGAGTATATTGCTATTGCAAATAATTGTACTCAAGTGCTATGGATGAAATATATGCTGAAAGATATCATAGTAGTATATGATGAGCCTATTACCATATACTGTGACAACTCAAGTGCAATAAACATATCAAAGAATTCGGTGCTACACTCTAAGACCAAGCATATATCAATCAAGTTTCACTTCCTAAGGGAGAAAGTGAGTGAGAAAGAAGTCAGATTGGAGTATGTGCCTACCAAAGAGTAGATTGCAGAAATTTTCACCAAGCTGTTGCTGAAGGATACTTTTGAGTATCTTAGAGGGACACTAGGGGTGATTACCCCTCCTGTTATGAACTAGAGATGCATTTACTTGCATCAATCCATGTGCTTAATTGCTACATTATGATTTGGATTGATGTTTCTGTGGCTGCTACTCATGGGGAGTAGTTAGATGTGCAAATATGTGGTTCAGAGCTTGTATGTGGAAAGATAATGTTTATCTTTGCCATTGATTTCAAAGGGGGAGAAGAGCAATGTGAAAAACTGGTGATTATCTGGTGAGAAGAGCATTGCAGGAGAAGATCATGTGAAGAGTTAAGGAGAAGGGTCAGAACCTAAGAAGGAGTGAGTGTTGTTGCGTTGATGGTGTTTTTCACATCATGTGTTTCCATCAATGCCAAAGGGGGAGATTGTTGGATGCTGTGGTTGTGTTGCTGATATGTGGTTGTCATTGATGTCAACACTATTAGCATTGATGTATTGAAGGCTGTATATGTGGAGGATATTGAGAAAATTGTAAAAGAAAGAGTTGCAGGTTCATAGTGGATTAGTGAAGGTCATGAAGGTGTCGTGCTTAGTAGGTTGATGATCAGTCATTGTGGATTAAAGGGTTTATTGCTGAGTGTATCTAGTTATCCATTGGAAGTTTCAGAGGTTTGTGCAAAGATTTGATCTTGTTATGAACAGTTGTGTTCTGACGATGTTTCTGTGGTTTCAGTTAGTGTTCCTGATTGAAGTTGGTCTGATTCTAGTAATCTTAGTTGTTGCAGATATTTCTCTAATGTTTCTTGATGCCTGTGGATGTTTCTAGATCATGCTCTATCTTTGTTGCATGTCCACGTTGATCGGCGTGCTCGTGGTTGGTGATTTTTCTCTAGTGTGTTCAATTTTTGTGTTCTTGGTCGACATGGTGATTATAATGTGTTGTGGATCTTTGGAGATTAAAATTTGAATGTTTGGCATGCTCGAGGAGGTTGTTTTAAGTCTTCATTACGTTGTGGCCGACGATGTTTGATTCACATTGAAAATTTATTTGTAAATTTGGGCCGACATTATGTATATGTTTTATATTTTTTTTTGGCCGACAAAGTTGTTGATATAATTCATGTTGCGGATATATAAGAGCGATTGTTTGTTCAAATTAAAGTGTGCAAGAGTGAAGTGTGCAAGTTCTGTGTGCGAATATTGTTCAAATCATTTAAAGGCAGAGCAAAGTGTGAAGAAGAGTGAAAAGTTTGAAGAAGTGTTCATGTGCTTAACTGGAACTGTAACCAGGCATTAGAAGATGCTATTTTCTCAGTTCACAATCCAGATGGTTTTAATCCGAATATTTCTTGGGTAGTGAGCCCTCTTGTAATTGAGCAATGAGCTCTAGGCAGTGTTCCTGAATGCATGTGCATTCCCATTGATACTTCTTTATAATTTTAACAGGGTATAATCTTGTGGACTAACATCCACCATAGTTTTTCCCCTAACAGGGTTTCCATGTAAAAATCTTTGTGTTCTCTGTGTTTCTGATGTGCTGATTGTGTATTGTTTATTGTTCATTCATCAGATCTAAGATTAAAGTTAAATTAAGTTTGAAAAGTTAAATATTCCGTGACAATTAATTCACCCCCCCTCTCAGTTGTCTGTCCTTGTTTTTCCAACATAACTTGCTAGTTAGACAATAAAGTTATTCTTATATGCTATTGATCTCATCCTAATTGTAAAACTACCTGAAGTTTGAGATAATACTTGAGGGCTTTAAAGATCTTCTACCAAGAGGCCAAGATGCACAATTAGTATATATAAGCTATAGTAAACAAAGGTATCTACAAATTAGAGGAATATGACCTATTTTAAATCACAACAATGTGTCACATAGTTATCAACATTAACTATCACATTTAGAGAATTTTTTATGTGAGTGCATGCTTAATACTATCAAAAAACAATATCCTATAACAATTATTGAAATAATATAACAATGAATTAGAAATAAATGCTCAAGATAGACTTTATAACTCATGTTTAAAACTAGCATCAAATTTTTCTTTTTGTTTTTCATTTTGCGACATTCTATCTTTGAGTGTTTAAATGAGTTTGGAGGCATTATCATTAATAAGTTGAGGGATTTCACTCCTAAGATAATAGTGAAGGTTAAACTTTCCCTCATATTGATGCTCTATCAAAAAGTGAGTCTTTGTGACTTATGTATGATTAGAGCCCATGCAATTTTAATGGGGATTTTCATATGTTTACCTTTTGTAACTAGTGGAAAAAGAAAACATGTTGGGTTATTTCCATCACATGGGGGCATTGTATAATTATCATATTCTAGCAATGGCACTTCATGTGGTGTACAATCTTGATGTATATTATATTTATTATAATACCAAATGGACTACTAACCTAACCTCAACCCACCATATTGCATATCAACATTACTTGTTTCCCAACACACCATAGCCCTTAGTAGTCCAACTGCTCATCATCAACCTCATGCGATACTTAATGGCCAAAATATGTAGCCACACCATGTGTAACTAGTGTTGGAAATGAATTAAACATTCTCTTATCATGAAACATAATCAAATTATTAATAGTGTGAAAATACATGGATACATCAAATAATGCATGCCCATCAATATTTAATAAAAACTATAGCTATATTCCTAATGAACTTGACACTAACCTGTCTTAGATCATCTCCCTATTGGTGGAAAATTGTGTTTATGTAACAATTATACTAAGTATAGCTCATAATATTTTCTCACAATTGTTTCATAAATACATTGCAAGTATATATATGAGATGGGAATTGATTATGCATATATCACAAGTGTGTATTTTTGTTCTTGCACATTGATACCTTTGTATAAACATAAAATAATAGACAAAGGGTATTTGCATATAGTGATACATCCTTTATATTTGATAACTAGTTGAAGTCACCAATGAGGATGATTGATCTATAGTGAATGTCTTATTCATTTTCCTTAAAATCCTTGTCAATACACACAAACAAGTTTAAACATATAAAAATCATTTCATGAATGAGAATATAATGAGCATATTTTAATTCTTCTTGAAAAATAGCCAAAAATTGGCTATAAAGTTTGCATATTCCTAATATTAATCCTTAATGGTGTGTGAATGACATTGGCACATATGTTAGAAGCAACAACACTTATGGGCACAAGAATCAACAATGGAATTTTACCATCATTATGTTTCTCATTTATTGCATGTCTATTATAGTTAATAAGATATGATCTACTTGTCCCAACTATTCCTTGGATGATAAAATTTAGTGCTAGATTATTGTTATGAAGTTCATAGTGTTGAATGAGTGCATTGAATGCAGCACCACTTTTTGCATAAATTAATTATAATAGTTATGGATAAAGGAATTCATACTTAAATGAATTTTCTAAGTTAACTAGCTCAACATACCATGTAGGGGCTTCCTATCAAACTCTAGAGATGTATATTGGTTCTAGTAATTCCAATGTCAAACTCCTATTGAACAAGGAAATTTATATTAGACAAATCCACCTCCTATTGTGGAACCAACCTAGATAGAAATTTCCACTCTTCAATTTGAAAAAAATGTCTATCATCATGATCTTGAAGGTCATCTTCCTTATCATTAACCAATTTTGACAAAAAATGCATATGGTCCACATGCCATGCATGGTACATGCCTTTTATAGTTTCCCAATTCCAAACAATGATTTCTGTCCCAACATAAGCATCTAAATTTTAAAATCATTTATACAATTGTAGTTTACCCCAACAAAAGTATTCTACTCATGTGATTCACTATAAGAAATTGAATAATACCTTGGCCAATCTTGGACAATACCCATTTGGTTTCTTATTTTTCATTAATTATATTTATTTTATGAAGGATATGTCCATGATCTTGTAGTTGTTATATCCCTACACAAAGTTAGTGCCACATGAATGTTATTAGGGTTCAATTATATGCACCAAAATATTATATTCCAAAACTTTGAGAAATGAATAGTCACATTCAATAAGACAAAGTGTAATAATCATGTGCCAAGCTTCTTGTACTCCCATGCTATGTTCTACAACTATTTTAGCTTGGAATTTATTCTATGCACTCAATGCAATATCATTTGAAGTACTTATGCCACACACTTGGCGACACTTTGAGCTTTCTTTTTCTTTAACTACATATTTTACAATTTATTGTAAGATTGCTTGACAATTTATAATGATCTTCCATATTGAAAAAATATATAGGGTGTGGATATTCCTTCCCACCATTCCACACAAGTACATATTTTTGTGACTAATATCACCAAAAATAATCTAGACTTGCTAAGAAACTATAAAAGAGCATTGCATCAACAAATGTGGAGCCATTATTTCCTCATATCTAGGTTTCTACACTATAATTCATGTAGTGTTTAACATGGTTTAAGATATGTGCAATCTTGGTTGTAGTGGTTCTCTATTCAATATTCTAGTTGTGTTTAAAAAATAAGGATATAAATCTACAATATTAATACATGGACATTCCTTTCATATGCATTACAATAATTGCACATGTTTACGAATTTATCATAAAATTCCTTCACTTTAGAAAGTTCACCCAAATTATTATAATCCAACCTATTAACATCAACTACACTTTTTACCTATATCTCCAAATACTCATGCACATAATATCTCTATTTCAACTCCATATTAAATCATAAACAATATTATGCATACAAATACACTCTTTACTCTACAAAGCTTGCATATTTTATTTAGAAAATATATGATTTGATTACATAAACGTGACTTTTACTCACAACATGCCCAAGTTTCTTAAAACTCAGGGTAACCTTTTTTGGTTTTCTTTATTTTTACTCCCTTTGTTTCTCCCCTAGTTATTTTGTGGTTTGACCCTCTTAGTTGGATTTGGTTAGTTGATTTCCTTAGGTGTGTACATGTTTTTCATGCTTTCCTTCCTCTAGGTCAATCTATGTTTGAAAGGGAGTTAACAACATATAAATTACACCTGACACCATTATATATAACCTTTATTTGTAAAGAAACATTCATTGAACATGTATCATCCTCTATGCAACATAGTATTGAATGTATAGTCACATAGAGGGCATGCATTTATGTGGCATATCTTTGGATTTCATTGAGATAGATCCACACCCACTAGGTTTTGACATATTTATTAATTAATATATTTGTACATGTCTTCTTCACAACCTATTAAATATATTTTTGTGATGTGCTCATATTCTCATTCTTCTCTCACTTGATCTTGCAACTTGGAGGTCAAGGTAGTATACATCCTTCATGGACACACACATATAAATACAAAAAAAATATGCATTTCTCACTCAATTTATATTTATACATCATACTTTGTTACACATTTAGTTTTTAATCAAAATTTTACTTTCACTACTTCTCTCCTCAATTTGTATCACTCCATAGTACATACAATTCAAGGAGTTATATTATTACTGATTTGACCTCTTAGTTTATGTGCAAATTTCATATGTTGGGAGCACAAATTTATTCTAGTGAGTTATTCTACAAAGATCCAATTCTTTCACAATTATTTTACTTATTTATACTTTGGTATGCATGCATAGCTAGTTTTGTATACATATCAAAATGGGGGAATAATGTAAAGGAGAAAAGTGTATCTCGAAACTCAATTTTATGTTGATGACTTTAATACATGTTTCTAGCATATTTTTGGGCTCTTTTGGTGAAGGAAATCAATAAAGGTCTGTTATAGAAACTGAATATGACTCATTAGTATGCTCATAAAACCTCTATTACATTAGTCACAACATACTCCATCCTAGACTGAATCACATTGGTGATTATTTCCTTAGAGTCATGATTACAATCACACCTATCGATGATCAAAATTATATGTTTCTTGACAATTCTAGACATGACCATTACCCATTGGCATAAATGTCAAAAAGGAACTAATTTTGTGTATAGGGAATATATTTAAAGGAATCACCTCCAAGCCATTTTCAACATGGGGAACCACTGCTTAACAAATATGACAACATATTTGCACATCTACTTATAACAATGTTGTAGGTCCAACGTATCAACCTCTCAATTATGCATCAACATCCCCATCCAAATCCATATGATTTTTTTATATTTTACTATTGACTAAATCCAATAGATTAACTAAGACACAAGGAAGTCATAAAATTCAACCCTTGCATAGAAAGCCCCATGGTGCTCCTTAGCACTATCCCCATTTTTCCTTCAAACTATAGTGTGTTTCACACACAGTCCCTTTGAGCCATTCAAGCTACTATAGATGAATCCATTGGGTTCTCTTTTCTTTAAACCCTTAGGTCTCTAAGATGCATCCTCTTCAATTCTTGGATCTCCTTCCAAGATAAATTACATGGATCAAATTAACAGTCATGGATGTAATGGTGTTTGCATGAGCCCCTCCTAGTTCCTATCATCTTGTTGTCATTTATGAACCCTCATTATTATAAAAATTATCTAGGTGCTTACCCCTTTTTAATAAGCACCAATTTTATATTCATCAATCTAGAAATTTATCATCCATGAATTTCTTATTGTGTCACCAAAAAATGTATAGTTGACATTTTTGTGCTCACTTGAGTCTTTCTAATGGGCTTTGGCTTGATTTTTGCTTGAGTATAATGTTGTAATGTGGTCAAAACATTCATATTAGGTTCCAAACATTCAAATTATGATGTCTTGTGAAGGTGTTGTGAAGTGTTGTAAAACATTTCTACACTTTTCTAGACTCTATTCATTACAATTTACCTAAAAAATCACCTTTTCATCACTAATTAAGTCCTATTTTGAAGTGTTGTAAAGTTTTGTAACAAGATTTCATGCTTTTCTAGGCTTAATTTCACTAATTCAACCCTTTCTCATGTCTAAATGACCCCTTAATACACTTTCCGACCATTTTCAAGTGTGTTGTTAAGGATATTCCCATTGGACAAGTTTTAATGCCCCAGAATTCCTGACACCCACTTAATTTTCTTAAGTGGGACTAAGTCGCCAATAGGGGCGACTTAGTCCTTTTTGGCACAAAACTCAAAATAATTTTAAATTTCTAGCAAGATTTTGTCCTCTAACCCTTGAGGTCGGCCTGTGATGTGTTACTTTCGAGAAATTTTGATAAAATTAGGTATAAATAAGGGTTTTTCACCTCATTTTACATCTCCTCCTACACTCTCCTAATTCACAAGTATTCAAGCATTCATTAAAGCATTCAAGCAAATCAAGCATTATTGAGTCAAGCTATTGGAGGTCTTCATTACACATCTTCAGATTTTGAGCATTCATGGTGTGGTAAGTTTATGACATTTGCACTTGCATGTTATCTATTTATCACTCTCTTTTTATGTCATTTCATTGTTTAGGGTTTGATTACCAAAGTGGGGTTTGACCAAGGCAAACCCCTATTCTCTAACCCTCAACCATTTTCCCCTTTTGCATGCAAATTTGTTAAGCAATAGGTGTTGAAAAGTGATCAGAAAGTGCACAAAGTCAACCTAGTCAAGACAACCCTAATTTATGCTTGGAGAAGACTTTCTGCTCCGTTTTCTGTAGAATCAAGTACAACCACTTGTCAGGAAAGAGAGTACAGATCAGCGACTTCCAGATTCTATCCAGAATTCCCTGAGATTTGCAGGAGGACTAAGTCGTCACTAGTGGTGAATTAGTCCCGCTTCCAGGTCTGAAATATGATTTTGACATTTTTGGATACCCATTTGGCAGATTCCCGTTTTGGCAAAGTTTCCCGAAATTGGGACTAAGTTGCCCCAACTGGCCTAAGTGTCTTGGTCAACATTTCAATCAAATTTCTAGAATTCCAGAATCTTCCAGGAGTAGACTTCTAATTCCAGGTGCAACTCTTCCTTTCTGTTATGTCATTTTATCATTTAATTGCATTTCTAGGTCATTTAGTTCATTTCTACATATCACATTGTGTTTTCCAACATTTTGCATTTCCATAGTTTTGCATCATAATATCACTCCATTTTCAAATTATTGCACTTAGGATATCTTAATTAGACACATTTCATCCCTCATTACATAAATCTTTGAGTATAAACAATCAATTTTTAACCCTATTCCTTCCCTTTTAGGTGAAATATCCTAGAAGGGTAAGTGTCCAATAGGGTTCCCAAAATTTTTGTTTACATTTTGGTGAACCTGGATCCTTTGAATATTGTTTCTTTCTAATTTTCAAGTGCATCCTAAGTTTCCCTTGCATTGCATCTTGCATTAGTTAAAGTGCATCCTAGGGCTTCAAATTGCATTAGTGAAAAAGTTCACATTAGCTTGCATTAGTGCATCATTTTTTTGCATTAAAAAAGACAAAAACTCTGCATTTACATACTGTAGTTACATTTGTACATCTAAAAGACATAGAATCACATTTAAATTTTTTGAAAAAACATAAAAAAAATCATCAGTAGGACTAAATCGCCACCCTGGGCAACTTAGTCCTTTTGCATATTTTACATCAAAATTTCTGGGTATTTTTGGCATCTCTGTTTCCTATTACTGCATCCTATTATATTTTCCAGATTTGTTGTTTGTTGCATTTAATTTCTTTTCATCATGGCCTTTTCCTTTACTAAGCTTTGGAGTTCCTTGAAATCCTTAGTGGACATGTCTAATTGTGCCTTTGGCTGTGATCCTAATGACCTTGAACTTCCTCATGCTCTCTCAACTCCTCATGATTTTCCTCCTCATGAAGTAGACATCATTGGAGACGATGATGATAGCATGAACAAGTTCTTAAATGAATGTCTTGATAACCTTGAAGCTAATGCAACCTTTTACCCCGCCATGAGGTCACAAACTCTCCCTACTGTTGCACCCCCTGATACATTTGGTTATCTTCACCCTAAAACAAATGAAGGACCTAAGTTCCCTCCCTTAGGTGGACCTAGTTCCTCTCCACAAGCACCTCCACAACCATTTTATGATAACAAAGTTACAAACACACCAATCAACCTTGAAGAAACCTATGGCAAGGGATTTACTATATTAAGCAAACAAGGTTGCAATACAACAAAAAAATAACATTCATCAACTTTTTGAACAAAAACCACAAGAAGAAAACACAACCAGATTAGGATATCATGATCCTCCTGATAACTGCAGCTCTCCTTTTGAATATTGGAGACTTCAAAATAATGGTACAGTGATATTTGATTCTCCTCCTAACTTGAACATTCTCCTTCCATGTGAACAACCATTACCTGATTCCAATGATAAGGATGCTAGGATCCCCATGGGTCCTCTTCCTTCTTCCATTCATGAACAAGGAGAAACTAGTAAATGAAAACAACCTTATAAATTAAAGAAACTCAAGTTTCCTACTCATCCATAGCCTAAATGTGAAAGGAGACTTCAGTTACTTCTAAACAAAGGTCTTATCCTTTTACCACCTTCAAACATGTTGGTCATTCATCCTAAAGATTCTAACATACCATATTGCAAATATCGTGTTCTGGGACATCGAACCGAAGAATGTCGGACCCTAAATGAAATATTGAACAAGTATCACTTCACTGATACCGACTGCTTTCCTATCATCCCTTAAACCAAAATCCCCTTCTCAGGCCATAGTTGTAGAATCTTCCATTCTCATTATGGCATGATTCATCTCATTACCTACCTTGGCTCATTCTTGTTTACGAACAAGTTGTTAGCCGTGTCCTTGTAATGCATTTGTCTTTGTCCCTTAACTATGTTATTCACTTTCTGCTTATATTACTTAAGATTGAGAAACCAATAACTCGGTTAATGGTTGCCTTGCATTTTCATTACTAGCCTCCTTTTACATTCTTCAGTTGCTTGTATGTGTGTATCATGTTCCCCCGTCATGTGCATTTGATTTTCTCTCTCTTTGTACACTTCTTCTATCTGTACCTCTATTCTTCTATATGTCATACTTTGTCTTTTTTCGCTTTCATTTTGTGTTTTCCTTTTGGGGATGACGCAAAGCGTTGAGACTGCAAGGTCCCTTCCATGTTGACCCAAAAGGTCCTTTTTCGCTTTTGTCTTGTGTTTTCCTTTTGGGGATGATGCAAGGTATTGAGACCGCAATGTCTCCTTCATGTTGACCCAAAAGATTTTCCCTTTGCTTTTGTCTTTTCGTCTTCTTTTTGCTTGTGTTTTCCTTTTGGGGACGATGCAAAGTGTTGAGACCACAATGTCTCTTCCATGTTGACCCAAAACAAACTTTTTTTTTCATTTGTTTTCGCTCTCTTTGTGTCATTCTTCCAGTTCTATGTGCCTTGGGGAATGATGACAGTTCTGAGCTCTTTCATAAAACATTGCAGCAATGAACATACTGCCCCCAAATCCATAGATCCCTTTTGTGTTTGGTGTATTCCTTTATGGGGGGCAACCCTCTTTTCTTTTGTTTCCTTTACATGACACAACCTAACTTAGAAACATATGACTTGGCATAGGGGCTTTCCAAGTTGGCTCTCATGTCTTGTTTTCTCTTTGCATCTTCTTTCCTTCACTACTTTAAAGTAATTGCTCTTTGAACAATGTGTAGCAATTCCTTTAAAGTGGGGGGCAATACATTGGCATCATTTCATTTGAATTTTTGTATTCTTAGTGTAGCCTTGTCACTTCATATGATGCATGTGTCACTTTGTGGATGACATTGGGTATGATGACCTTCATAAGTGTAATCTATCTTAGCATATTACATTCCTCATAGTGGCCTGATGCGACACACTACATCCCCTAAGTTGTGGATCTTCTATTCTTTGATTGGTTCTCTCTTGGAAACATTAGAAACAATGTTCCCTAAGTGATAAACCTTGCATGAACTTAACAAGACTCCTTTGAACACCTTTTGCATTTTACAATTTATTTTTACAATTTACCTTTCACATTTTTGCCACCTTGCATAACGAAGCTTGCATGCCTGTGGTACCTTTTGCATTTGTTCATGAGTTCTAAGGATACAAATTTTTGCTTGTCTCATGAAGCACGAACTGAAATTTTCCCTTGTGATGCCTTGTTAAAGTTATCAGGAGACTGTATAACTTTGATATGGTTGAGCGGGAAGCCCATTCCGAGTCACGACTTTCCCCCTAGCCACCTATGTGTTTGTGGGTGCATACCAACTAGCGTATGTACTTCACCTTTTTGGGTTTTCTCACCCAACAGACCACCATAAGTTATGTCACCCCAGAGTGAGTATGCATTCTCTTTTTCAAAACAATTAGCCTAGATCTAATCCACAATGAGCTGGACAAATGATCGAAGCTTTCATTTCTTTCATCATTATGCGTGTTCCTTTTGTTCTTATGTTTGGTTTTCCATGAGATCTTGATCTTGGGGGCTTGATCATCCCTCTTGATTATTAGTGTTTCAACTTACCAACACGAGAACATTATGATCCCTCTCAATGTGCATGTTGAGCTACTTTAGCGAGATTTTGAAGCAAGTTCATCCTCTCACTAAAGTGGGGGCTTAATGTGTCACTAAAAAATGTATAGTTGACATTTTTGTGCTCACTTGAGTCTTTCTAATGGGCTTTGGCTTGATTTATACTTGAGTATAATGTTGTAATGTGGTCAAAACATTCAAATTAGGTTCCAAACATTCAAATTATGATGTCTTGTGAAGGTGTTGTGAAGTGTTGTAAAACATTTCTACACTTTTCTAGACTCTATTCATTACAATTCACCTAAAAATCACCTTTTCATCACTAATTAAGTCCTATTTTGAAGTGTTTTAAAGTCTTGTAACAAGATTTCACCCTTTTATAGGCTTAATTTCACTAATTCAACCCTTTCTCATGTCTAAATGACCCCTTAATACACTTTCTAACCATTTTCAAGTGTGTTGTTAAGGATATTCCCATTGGACAAGTTTTAATGCCCCAAAATTCTCAACACCCACTTAATTTTCTTAAGTGGGACGAAGTCGCCAATAGGGGCGACTTAGTCCTTTTTGGCACAAAACTCAAAATAATTTTAAATTTCTAGCGGGATTTTGTCCTCTAACCCTTGAGGTCGGCTTGTGATGTGTTACTTTCAGGAAATTTTGATAAAATCAGGTATAAATAAGGGGTTTTCACCTCATTTTACATCTCCTCCTACACTCTCCTAATTCACAAGCATTCAAGCATTCATCAAAGCATTCAAGCAAATCAAGCATTATTGAGTCAAGCTATTGGAGGTCTTCATTACACATCTTCAGATTTTGAGCATTCATGGTGTGGTAAGTTTATGACATTTGCACTTGAATGTTATCTATTTATGACTCTTTTTATGTCATTTCATTGTTTAGGGTTTAATTACCAAAGTGGGGTTTGACCAAGGCAAACCCCTATTCTCTAACCCTCAACCATTTTTCCCCTTTTGCATGTGACTTTTGTATGTAGATTTGTCAAGCAATAGGTGTTGAAAAGTGATCAGAAAGTGCACAAAGTCAACCTAGTCAAGACAACCCTAATTTATGCTTGGAGAAGACTTTCTACCCCATTTTTTGTAGAATCAAGTACTGTAACCACTTGTTAGGAAAGAGAGTACAGATCAGCGATTTCTAGATTATGTCTAGAATTCCCTAAGATTTGTAGGAGGACTAAGTCACCACTAGTGGCAAATTGGTCCAGCTTGCGGGCCTGGAATTTGATTTTGACATTTTTGGATACCCATTTGGCAGATTTGCATTCCGACAGAGTTTCCCGAAACTAGGACTAATTCGCCCCAACTGGCCTAAGTGTCCCAGTCAACATTTCAGTCAAATTTCCAGAATTCTAGAATTTTCCAGCATCAGACTTTTGATTCCAGGTGTACCTCTTCCTTTCTGTTATGTCATTTCATCATTTAATTGCATTTCTAGGTCATTTAGTTCATTTTTGCATATCACATTGTGTTTTCCAACATTTTGCATTTTCATAGTTTTGCATCATAATATCACTCCATTTTCAGATTATTGCACTTAGTATATCTTAATTAGACACATTTCATCCCTCATTACATAAATCTTTTAGTGTAAACAACCGATTTTTAACCCTATTCCTTCCCTTTTAGGTGAAATATCCTACAAGGGTAAGTGTCCAATAGGGTTCCCAAAATTTTTGTTCACACTTATTCATGTGGGTCCCACTTCTTTGTTTTTATTAGCTTCACACTATATTCTCCTAAAAAGTTACCTCACAAGAAAAAATTCCTAGCAAGACATCCATCATCAATTCAATGATTTAGGAATAACTCCTTGTGGAATGTTGTCATAGGTCCTATGTATCTCCACTTAGCTCCTTCCCTTTCAAAGTTTCTTCTTTAAATTTCTCTCGATGAACCCTTCTAGTTACACCAATTATCAATTTATTAGTAAAATCAAATGATGTGACTTTTTTGCATCACACATCCATGATATTAGATTCCCCTCATAATAAAACCCTTTTGGAATTTTCACGAGCCCCCTCCATGTTGGTGTATTTAAATTGTCCCAAAAGTTTATCCAAAGTAACATACAATGGTCTAGCGCTCCTTGATCTTCCTTATTGTCAATCTAATTAGACTTGTCTCTCTAACAATATTTACACAAGAACTCTAGATTATTTTCTCTACCCAACTATATTTGACTAGTTGGTCAAATTGTTACTAATTTTGTATGACCCTCTCCTCCTTATATCTAGCATGCCCCCACTTGCCTTGATGGTTGTTGACCATGAGCCATCTCTCATAATTTGTAGTGATTAGCTATGATTCATCTTTCATCAAATTACATGAGATCCATATTCTCATAAGTAATAGGTGGCATTTGCATGTCAAGGAAGCCATCATGGTTCTATCCACAACTAAAATTCTTAATTTCCCATAGCTAGAACTCTTAATTGCCTACACATGGTACCTCTCATTCGTTGATCTAGTATTAGTCAAAGACCATCCTAAAGATGTTTTGGCCTTTTTACATGTGTCCCTTATTTTATTTTCTCGTTCTTCATTTTTTTGAAAGACCGAAGGATCCTTTAATGCGATTGTGCGAAGACTCTTGCAATTGTAAAAATAAGGGCTCCACTATCTTGTAAATATATATTTTAATATATTTAATATGGAATCAAATTTTGGTTGAATTGATCATGGTTTGCTAGCCAATAAGAAATGTGAATATATTTTAGCATTCTATGTTTCTCTATAGCTCATCTGAGAGAGTGCCCTTGGTTCAATTTCATGGGCAAGTGTGTATTTATTTGCTTATACCCCTCAAACTAAAGTGGATTGCTTGTGTGCATTGAATATATACTAGCCATAGATGCTTGTTAACACTATTCTATCATAGGTGAAACCATAGAGAGTAAGTTGAGACAACCTCACCACCAATATCTACTTGTTTGAGAAAAAGGATTGGTTGCATGCTATGGAGAAAGTTAACAAGTCACCCCTCTTTGGTTCTCCTTTGCCCACTCCTTTTGATTTACTTTCTTGAACCTTGTCTCTTTATTAAATTGTTATCCTCCCATCCCTTTTCCTTCAACCAATCAATAGAGGGTATGTTAGACATCAAATTAGTTTTTGTTTTGCATCACTTTTTAATGGTAGAAGTAGTCTACATTTTAGTTTCTTTTAGTCTTAGGTGTAGAAAAGAAAGGAAGCTGGTCTTTTTCAAAGCTTCTCATGTGGTTACTCAAAATAAGATTATTGATGTATGAAATCCCAATTTTTTTGGGAGCTTCTTAGCTATTGATCAACTAAAATCAATAGACACATATTATCTTATTTTCATTGCTTTTAGTAAGTGGTAGTCATGCTTGAACACTTTAGTCACTTGATTTCTTTCTCACTTGTCTATGAACTTAGCAACTTGTTCTCATCTACCCATTTTCCATGAGAGCCTTGTCCACAAATGACTATGGGAGAAACACTAATACAAAAATTAATAAACATGTATTGTAGTTACTACAAGTCAAATTTGCTCAAAATAGGATTGAGAAAAGATTGTTATCACAAATATGTCTTAGATTCGTTTCATTGCAACCTTCTAATCAAGAATCCAATTTCATGTTTTAGTTTTTAGGTCTCTATGTCATATCATTCTAGCTAAATTCACATTTCAAGGTACACAACCCTAACCTTATTATTTATATTTCAACATATTTACTTTCAATCTCTATTAACTTACACAAGTCTTCTTGCATACTTAACTCCTTATATATTCATTTATTCATTAAGCATCTAGATATTTTGTATGGTGTATTTTTTATCCTTACACTTTTATAAGTTGAGTGAAAAATACCTCTACCTATAATAATCTAAATTAATTAATTAAATGTAATAATTTAAGTTTAATAATTAATCTAGATTAAATAATTTATGATTAAAAATAATAAATGCTCAAAATCTTATGATGAAGATGTGTTGTGATAGATATGCTAAGAAATGATTTGCCAACACTCTAGAATTTTAGGGTCAACTCAACAAAGATCTAGTTCAAATAATAGTGGCATTGCAAATCTAGTGCATAGTTTTGATCCAATCCCCACATATTTGATCAAGCAAACATAGTGACCTTTAGAATTCACTTTGCCTAAATTTCTATTTATCTAAATGTGTGTAGGTTAGGGGAATATGTGGTTAGGTTCTCTTTGATCAAATCCCTACTAATTTTACAGATTTGAAGAGACTTGAGAGAATGTATGCTAATATAATTCTTTGATAATGCTCTAGATTCTTTTTACCCTCCTTACAAATCAATCAAACTCTTGACTAAGAATGCCTTAGGTTATTTGAAATGAATAAGTGGATTCCCTTGAATACTATAACCATGCACATAAATAAACATAATGTATGCTCATATTGAGTTGTGAAAAGGTTGGGAAGATGATAATTTTAATTTAAAATGTTGCAAATACAAGGATTTAAATTCATGACATGAAAGTGAAATATTTTCACAATTATGGAAGTGACTTTCACGATCATACGAAAGTGACTTTCACGATTACAAAAGTGACTTATTTCAAATCCACACCCATAAATCTAATTTAAAATTATGACAAATAAATCCATAAATCAAAATCAAATTTTAAAAATAAAATAAAAACATATTAGTATCCTGAACTAATTATTTGTCCTACTTATAAATTAATTATCACCTTTAAAACACTTTAATTTACCATAAAACTAAGATCTCTTTATGGACAATTGATAAGATGACATCATTCGTTATAATTATATAGTTAGTAATATATGTATAATAAAAAAATTGTGGCACACGTTTATTTCTAATAATAACACATAAAACACATAAAAGTTCGATTTTAACAATATATACAACTTACAAGCAGCAGATGAAGGCTACGTAATAAAATTACTACATAAACCAACCATTCAAACCAAGGACAGCATGTACACAGCTACGATTTGCATTGGCCTACTCTTGCAATACTAAAGACTTCCACGGCATATACATCTCAGCAGAAGATAGATGAGGTGAAGTTATTCCCAGGGAGGAATAGAGCACTCAACAGGTTGTGTGGAGAAGCGAGATTTATCAGAGCAGTAATCATATACCATGTATTTGCTCTTCACCCATCTGTAATCTTCCTTCTGCTTCTCATTCAAACTCCATGCAACTGGTTCATCCCACCATTTCTCAGCACTGGTAGCAATACAGGCAGGGAATGAATCCTCCCATTTGCAGCCCAGAGCATGGAATTTCTTGTAAGAAGAAACAAAAGGAGCTGCTGCCCAGTTTGTCTTTTCCAATCCACCTCTGGTGGCCCAGTTATCTGCGTTCCAAATGCTTGAAAACATGTACATCCCCTGCTCCCTTGGAAACACATGGGTAGTAGCCTTGGTGTGCCTGTGCACTCTCACTGGAATCTGGTCCACAAAAAACCTGCAAAAGCTTAACAATTTCAGACATGAAGTCACATTAAAATCATTGAATGACCAGTAACTCAAAGAATTGTGAGACATACACTATCTGATGAGAGTTCCAGAGGATGGAATAGGTGTGAAATTCCTCAGTGGGATCAAACCAGAGAATATGCCTCTGCTCTCTCCCACCCACACCTTTGGCATAGATATTGGTCTGCAGAGCATATGGCTGTCCACTTCTATTGCCCAGGAATTCAAAATCCAGCTCGTCTCTGTTCATGTCATTGTTAGAAGACATCTGTACACAGAACACACAGTAAACACCCATATCATATCCACATCCACACACCATATTATATTTAAATACATCATATTATCATATTTACAGAGTCCATAACATTGAACAAATTAGTTTGATTCAATTGTGTCAAACTAATTTTACCTCTTTAGCTCTCTATTATCTTGATGATGGTTGATGCAAAATAAATTTAATACAATTGAATCTATAAACTAATTCACTCCGTATTATATTTCTTAACCAATGAAAGCAATCCGATTAGAGCTTTTTCTGAATTGGAATGCTACAAACTTACATAGTAAGCAGTAACCACGCCTGCAGAGTCCCCTGGCACAAGCTTAAGCTTCATGCTGAACCATCCGAACCTGTATTTATGTTTTGACTGGAACCCAGATCCTGCACACAGATTTATATTCAGCACTTATTGAAATATCAAAATTTTTACGAACTTAATAACAATTTTACACCTCATCTACAACAAACAAAATGACATGTAAATCAAAGTAACCAACCTGATATCTGATCAAGAGTGAGGTGCCATACATGACCATTTTCGGAGGTCCTAACGTGGTCCTCTGCCCACATTACCTTAAAATTGTCATCAAACACCTTGGCAGACCCATCCTCATCATTACAACTCACAGAGCTCACAGAGCTCAAAACCAACAAGGACAACACCACCAAACCCGTCTTCATGCTTGTGAGCTCTCAAGAACAAATTCTTTCTTTGCTGTATCACAGGACTGAAGGCGTGGGTATAAATAGGGGCAGCTGGTCCACCGCTCCCCCTCCTCGACTGAAGATATTCACGGGAATGGAATGAGATGGGCCAATGCCCATCCAGCGCAGAGGATTGATATGCAAAACAGCCTCAGCCAGCTAATACTGATGTGAAAGCCCACTGTACAAATAAAGAGAAATGGGCGAATGAATAGAGGCAGGGCCCTCAAGACTCTGTACACTGGTTTACTTTCTCAAATCCAAATGCATTTATCCCATTATTAATTTTTCTGAGATTCTGCCCAAAGCGAAAACAAAAGTATTGATGATGGGGAGGGTCCCTCTATTCCGTGCATTCCCATGACTTGTAATCCAAGGAATTGGAGCATTGGCTAAGGGGTTGGACCTTAGTGATTCAATTATTGAGATTACTCGTTGGAGTCCTAAACTCGCCATTAAACTCTGATGAGGATCCACTGTAAATTAAAACAGGTACGTCCCTAAGCTCTCCATTATTTTCCTAGAGTTGCCCCCACAATGACACGCATACCAAGGTCGTCTGATTTATCGATTCTGACACTACTAGCCGTTGTTTTTTTGTGTAAAAGTAAGAAACAGGGGATAGGGACGTGGGGTGTACATTTTTGACGACTCCGAGGGTGGTTATAATCTCAACAGAGATGTTGTCACCCTGCTATAGGAATAATAGAGATGACAATGACTTCCCCAAGATGCTGCTTGAAATCTCAACAGAGATGTTGTCACCCTGCTATAGGAATAATAGAGATGACAATGACTTCCCAAGATGCTGCTTGAAAAAAATAGTGGAGTATAGAGTACCTAGCGTGGCTTTTGTTGGAATCTCTGTGATTTTTCTGTTTATGAAGTTTTATTTTACTGAAGTTTTGTGCTTTTTAAAAAGGTTTTCTTTTCAGAAATTGGTAGACAAGTCTTGTATTATGGTGTTTATTTGGAATGTCTTTATATGTATTTTGACATTTTGTTATAAACTTTTAAAAATTAAATATTCTTTTTTTCAACTTTTTTTTGGGCCCTTTCACATATTTGTCTCAAATTTAAGCTGGTGTGAATAAGTCTTTGAGTGGGCTACGAGTCTTTTCTTTTTTCATTTGATTTTTGTCTCTATGTAGGTTTTTCAGTGATCTTAATAAGTGGGATTGAACTTGATCATAGATTATTACTTTTTCATTCCAAGTTGCTTTGTCCACACACTTAATTTTAATTTTTCACTCACATAATTTTTAATCTCTTGATTGATGCTTAAATATTCTTGTAGTTTGATACCCCACTTATTAATCTATAATTTGTTTTGTTTCATCCATGTCCTTTTTCATTGCTACTTTTGACCATCCAACCTCCTCCACGTTTTATTTAATGAATAAGTGTTAGCATTATCATTCATATAAGAATAATATTACACATTCACAAAAAAAAATGTGGGTGGATATAAAATCACACCCCTAAAGTCCATATGTGGCGTACGTTCGGATCATAAAACATAAAAATAAAAGCCTCTAAGCGATAATAGTAGTAACAAAGGGGGGGTGGAGGAGGATTTTAATCACTTGGTTTACCCCATACATTAGCAAAGTCCGAAGTATCCACGAGAGGGTCCTAACCATTGCTATCTTTATCTTCTTCTTCACGGGTTGGCGAAATAGCAAGAGCTAACTTAGGAAACTTGTTGGAATCAAGCTAATTAGAGACTTCATCAATAGGCAACCCAAAAGTCCCCCTTGTGGGAGGCAAAGAGGTAGAGCATTAACGAGCAGGGCACAACCATCCTTGTTATCTATGATCTCTTGTAGCAGGTGGAGGAGAAGCTTGCAAGCAAGCAACACAATTGGAATGAACAAAAAAACTCCATCCCTATCGACACTCACAAGGAGGTGAGCGGCCTCGAGAGGAGGAGGGAGATATGGGAAATTTGGCTGCAACACAAGGGGCATTTCCCTAGTGGTCAAGAAGCACCCAAAGATGAGCCACTTCTAGTGTAACTTTATTAGCTTGCACATGGATTTGTAGTAACACATTAGAACAAATAATAGCTTTAGAATAAAACGAGATATGATAATCAACAAAGCAAGTAGAAAAATTGTAGGATTTCTATCTTTTCATATGCTGAAGAGAATGTCCACCCTAAAAGCATGCTAGATCTGGTTGAATTTGTGAGGGATACAAGGCCAACCCCCCAGAAGAATCATACGCTAGGATAAAGGCTCTAGCCTGAAGGGCTTGAAGAATCATGAATCCAAGTCCAAAACTTCTAGTTCTAAGATGAAACCAAAAGAGATTCTTAAAATACTTTGATTGCCCACAAAAAGGACAATAAGGATCACAAACACCCAAATGAGAAAGTTCAAAGCCCACGGGAAGGCCTTGGAAAATAATACACTAGACAAAGTGGGCCAATTTTGTATCCAAAACATTCAACCATATGGTGTGGAAGCAACACTACCACATAAAAATGGGTGAGTGCAAATGTTATCTCTGGTTTAAATTTGGCACCACGGGTAGATGAGGAGAAAGCCACCAAAAACCATGTTCTCTATTTTCTTTATGTAGCCTAGAAATCAAATCAATACTATTGTTTCTAGATTGGAAATATACTTATTTCTACTAGTACTATTTTATATTGGATTGACACTTTAATCTTGAAGTTGCTTGTGATTAAGTATATTTGAATTCTTTCAATTTATCTCAATATTACACTCAACATACTACTGGCCTAAATGTCACATTTGTAAAGCACTAAAAACATTGCTACCAACCCAAACAAGACCCTAGTCGTTTTCTAGTCCCACAAGTTAGCATTTTTGTACCTATTTTGTAGAGATTATAGTTCTCTCCCTCACCTTGAATTCTCTTCATTATGCAAGTTTCCCAATGACACTTTTTAGTGAAATCAAGCACCAAGTATTTGTATTTTGTGACTATATCAAGTAGGTTTCCCTCAATATGAAACATTTTTTCTTTGGTTTTGGCATGAGAAGATCAAAATAATAGTTTTATTGGTGTCGACTTAAATCTCAACAAGTATTTATAAAATATCTCTAAGGATTTCAAATGATTTGAAACATGTTGCTATGTTGATTGTTATTTCAAATTTTGAACTAAAACCATATGTATTGCTTGTGCAAGCATTTTTTCACTTGTATATTTATCTACCTTTGTGTTTTGTTTTGAGTATTATCACCCGTTCATGTTGATGTAGGATCATCTTTGGTTGGCACAATTTTGCATTATTCAAACATAAATATTTAGCTTTCTATTTGGGAGCTTATCTTGTGTGTGCACCCTATGTTGTGGTAGTTTTTCATGTGTTTAAAGCTTAATTGCATGTGCCATGTTGTGTTGAGTATCTTTTGGTGTCTGACACATTATATTTCCTATTAGTGTGTCACAATGCATTCTACCAAGGGTAAGTTCTTTTGTTTAGAAGATCCACCATTAATCCTTTTCATAACTCATTTCCTACATGTGCACTTCACAGTGATTAGTTAATGCTAGATGTTAGGGAGTTGGTCATTTTGTTATAATGCTTCAATTATATGGTACAATTAGATCTTCTAGGTTAGCATGTCAATTCTAGAGTAAGATGAATGCCAGTTCAAATTTATTAAAGAATGGCCAAATTATTCTTTATTAGATGGAACCCTATTGGTTGAGCTACCATTTTAATCATGATCTTTTATTTTAGCAACTAATTTCTATAATATGTGGCATTACAAGTGGCATATGCTATATGATGATAATTTTTGGTCATTTGAATGCATTGTCTAGGTGGTGGACGACTAAATGAGATAAATAATTAGGTTTTAGATAGATATTAGAGTTTCATTGTAGTTGCAAAGAGTCTTTGCATGTGTATCTCTAAGGTTGGGTATCAATTTGATTTGGGTTTCACATATTGGTGGCCCTTGTATTAGTTCCATTATTTTTTATAATTTTATATAATTTCCATTTGTTTATTCCTTATTTTACTTTCATTTGTTTTCTTTGTGTGTATATTCATTAGCCTACTTTGCAATGTTAGTGGAACAACGAAAATACATACAAGAATTCGAGCAGATAATGAAAGTAATTACAAAATTGCATCCATAGAATTCAACGCACAAAATTGGGTCAAAAGCTTTTCCAGTTTATTCCTCTACAACAACTGTATAGAATTCACAAAGCAAAACCAACTCAGATTAGACTTAGCCAATAATTTCTGAGCAAAGAATAACACTTACAAAGATTCCCACGGGACAAAAGGGTCTGCTCTTTGAACTCGGATGAGCTCGTCACGCAAAATGCTCCAAAAACCCAGCTCACCTCGAGCACCAATGTAAGCTCCAATTCAATACACAATACTACAATGCAACAATGTACACAATGTACAAACCCTCATTAAGACTCATAGGTCTTAGGGTTTCAAGCGCTATAAGGAAATCAAACTCCTACTCAATTACAATCAATTCAGACTTATGCAATGCTACTCTATAGAAAAAACAAGACAATGAATTCCATTTCTTGTCGTATCCAACTCAACACCCCTTCTTATAGATTTCTGGGATCAAGGTAGGAACTCAGCGCAACCAATCAAATAATACCCATTTGCATCACACAGATCACATCCAGCCAACCAATGAAATGATACCCATTTGATTCTATGGATCATAATTCGGTCCTTGAACAATGCTAACCAATCAAGAACTCGCAACGCAACACTCAGCCGAAAACAACGCCGCACAACTCGATCATCCGCAATCAACACCACCCAACCTGGCTTAGTCCACCGACATCAAAATGCTCAGCCCCACTTTGCATACTAACTTCAACTTAGATCGGATTTAAGCTCAGGTCGGCATGCCAACACTGCGACTTCGAAACCAACTCGACTAGCTCAGCTCTAGCGCTCAAAATGTGCAACATTCTCCCCCACTTAAAATAGGCGATTCCCTCGACACCGACATGACCTCCACGACCATGCGGGAGCACCACTACACAAATTACTTCTTTGCTGGGGTAGAGAACCTCTCGAGGAACTCTACCACTTTCTCCTCAGCTTGCCATAACACCTCACCTCGCTCTTAGGTGGCATCTTGGCGCGACCTGTTCTTCTAGACCACAAGGAACTCTTGCAACTTGTGTCGGCCAATTCCCCGCTCTCTCATGTCGATGACCTCTTCGACTTCATGTTCTGCTCTATCAATTACATTGGCAGGACCCTGGGTCGGAACATTATGCAAGAGATCATCCTCATCGGCATGATGGGGTCTCAACTGACTCACATGAAAAACCGGATGCACCTTCATGTGCAAAGGTAGCTTCAACCTGTATGCAACCTTTCCAACTCGCCCAATGACACTAAACAGACCATCATATCGGCGAAGCAGGGCGTGGCTCATACCCTTTTGCGGCCTAAATTATTGAGGATCCATCCGTAGCAATACTTTGTCGCCCACCTGAAACTCAACTTCCCTTCGCTTGGTATCTGCACCTTTCTTCATTCTGTCACTAGCCTTGGTTAAGTAGTACCTCACAAGGTCTACTCTCTCATTAAACTCCTTTAAATAGTCATTTGCATCTGTGCTACCAGCTCCATGGTATGCACTCAACATTGTGTGCGGGGTCAAGGGCTGCTGTCCAATATCCAACTGAAAAGGAGAAAACTAACTTGAACCTGACTTCTGCAAATTATAACTGAACTGGGCTACGTCTAGCAAAATTAGCCAGTTCTTTTGATCCAAACTGATATAATGCCTCAGGTAATCCTCAAGAATCGCATTGATTCACTCTATCTGCCCATCTGTCTGAGGATGATAACAGGTAAACATCAAAATATTCATACCCATCAGCCTAAAGAGCTCACTCTAGAACTTGCTTGTAAACCTGGGATCACGATCAAAAACAATGCTAAGGGGAACTCCCCAATACTTTACCACATGTCTGAAGAAGTAATTCGCTGCATCCTTAGCTATGCAACCTTTCCGACAAGAAACAAAGGTTCCATGCTTGGAGAACCAGTCGACAACCACCATAATGCTTGAGAACTCATCCACTTCAAGTAACTAGGTGATAAAATCCATGCTCAGACTTGCCCAAGGTCTGACTGGAACCTGCAGCGGCTGCAACAACCCTCCTGGTAACTGGCTCACAGACTTGTCTTGCTGACGGATCAAGAAAGTCTTCACATATTCTTTGACATCCTCTTTGAGTTTTGGCCAAAAGAGACCTCGCTCAAGCAGAGCTACAGTTTACCTCTGCCCGGGATGGCCTGCCCAAACGGAGTTGTGACATTCTCTTATTAGATCTCTCCTGAGGTCTTTCCATTTAGGTACGTAGAATCATTCACCAGAGAACATCAAAAGCCCTTTCTCTAAGTGAAACTTCTGAGTCCATCCCATTTTCACTTGGTTCACCAGTTTATAAGCTTTTGGTTTTTCCTATATCCTAAGCGTCTAAATGGTGTATTTCCTTGCTAGGGTTTGTTGTGAACACTGATAAGGGCTTCTATTTCTGTAAAAACCCTCCTAAAACCCTAGATGTAAGTGTGCCCTTGCACTTTTGTTATGAACTCACGTTGAGCTTCTGCTCTGGTTACCGATCATTTAAATATTAACTTGTGGGTTTGTATTGTTAACTCTCAAAACTGCACCCTTGCTAAGTTGCAAAACTTAACATTTTGGAGTAACATGGGAACACTCCTAGGCTATGGGTCACCTAAACTTGGAGTGGACCTCCAGATAAGGCTAGCTCCTAAATGGTAATCACCTAAACTATTCTACTATTTTTCCAAGGAAAAGGGTAAGAAAGAGTACACAAACCTAAAAAAAACTAAAAATTGAAACAAAGGTGATGCACCAAAACTAACTAGGACTTGCAAACTTAGATTACATACACAATTTTAACAATGACTGAATTTGGCTTACATGACTCACTTCTATATGTTTCTTGCATAAGTACTTTATAAGGAGGCTTTAATACTAAACTCTTAGAAAGAAAGAGGTTTCAAAACTAAAAGTGTTTGCATTGTTATCACAACTTATAACCTACAACAACATACTTTTCTGCAAAAAGGTGCTTAACATGAGACAAAATTACAAGGAAATAGATAAACTTCACAAGTAATTTGATCAATCAACCAGATGCACACAATAAATCACAAAATGAGAAGGGAAAAATACTCAATATCATTGATATCCAAGGTACTCACTGGTATACATGTCATAAGAGTTACCAAAGTATGCAAAATCTGCAAAAGGACTCCAAAATTCACTAGGTACAAGCTAGTGCATAATCAAAACTCCCTGTAAAATGAGTCAACAAGTGACTATATCCAAACTTCCCTCCAAAATCCACCAAAAAAGGATCTAGAAACTCCTTGGTTGTATGCTTCCAAAAATCCAAAAATGTAGCAACCAAATCCCCTCCAAAAGAGCTCCAAAATGCTGAAAAGGTCAAGTTTGACCAAGTCCATCATGAAGGCATAAGAAACCGATTCCTAAATACCCTCATTCCTTCCAAAAAGGTGAGTAAACACTCCTATATTATCTCCCTTGGTCGACCAACTGCAACAATTAACTCCAAGATGTTTGCAAAGCATAAAGGCTCAACCAAATTCATAATTGCATTTATAAGTCACAATACTCCATTTTTTCATTTAAAGTTGCAATTTGATTAAGTGATTTGTAACGCATCACTTAGTCAAAATCTTTACCTTTAAAAGTAAATGCAAAAAATTGACCCATGGGGAAATCAAATGCAAAAGTTCATAAGTCTTAAAAGAGCCCTATGCACAAGCACATACAAGGTATACTAGTTTATTAGGCATGCAAGCCCATGGGGTATTAGTTTCATTTGCAAAAAATAAAATGAAAAGGAAAAAATGCCTTAGTTGTATGTCGGCCAAGCTAGGGTAAAAACCCTAGAGAACAAAACCGCGGGGAAAGCATCATTTCACATTTCATTTTGTATTGCACCTTTCTAGAAAACCTACTCTATCGTCATCAAGGGTTTCACCGGGTCTGCAACTTGAGAGCGCCGCCATGTTTTAGCATTTGGAGGTTATGGGATCTCTGGAGCCATCTAGAGCCATTTTATGTAGATTCTGTGTATATTTTGGTAAGCATCATTATTTGCTTCAAAAATGATGCCTTGAGCTATTCATGGTAGGCCATGGTTTCATTTCTCCAAACTCTTGATGCTATTATGGTCTTTTTGACTGCCATTTCTCTCTATTATTGGGTTTATCTGCTCATTTTGTTTGGATTCCTTCAATGCCGAACACCACTCTTGATCTTGCATTTATGACTACACTTTACCATTAAGAACGTTGAAAAATGAATTTCATTCATGATTCATATGCACCATTCTTCAGATCGGTGACAATGTATCTTTTCTACAACAATAGTGCTATGTTCTTTATTGTCACTTTTAATATATACTGGTCCATACCGCTGTAGCAAAGAATTTCCATTATTTTTTGAATGATCTCATTTCCTTGAACACATGACTTGATCACTATGTATCATTGTATCATCATCTACAACTCACTATCATTGCATTTGTCATCTTTTCATTGATTTCATGCCAAGTATAATTGCATTTACGTTGTCCCATCTTTTGAATTTCACTGTCCTCATTGTAGTAGATGTTCACAATGTTTATTTCTACCTCTCCATCATACCTGACTAGGTACCCTTGTTTTTTACAATGTTATAACCACAATCTTTGAATTCAAGGTCTTCATTTATGACTGTTATAAGCATATTGAATTATCTTTATGCTTTGTGAAATTGTTGTCATTATGCTTTGCTTAATGGTCTTGAGTTCTCTATTCTCTTACAAGATTTCATATCTCTGGCCTTTTGTTCATGGTCATTGTAGGAATGTCCTTTCTTAATGCTGTTTCCCACACCATGAATTTGTGCATCCTGTGGTTGCATCAAACCTTGACCACTTCTTATCTCTTGGCTCTTTTCCATGGTTAGCTTTTGACTTGCTTCATAGCTCAGGGACTATTATTTAGCCACCTCATCTTAGCATTCCACTGATCTCAGGTATGTAAAATATCTTGTAAACTGTCCTTCAAGATGTCTAATCATTTGGAAATGAAACCTATTAATCTTATCAAAATCCTTAAGGCTTGTGACTAAGCTCAATACTATCTTTATTTTGTGTTCTTGTACCACTATTATGTACTCTTTGATTGCACAATGCTATTTGATTTGACTACTAAAGATCTTGATGAGGTATTAGCCTTCTTGGGTAGTGTGATCTTGCATGATAATCATCACACCTGCTCTATGCAACTCACTTGGGTATGACTGATCTACACTCATAAATAAGGTGGTTATCTTTCTTAATGTGTTTCTAATTGTTAAACATTTATCATTTATGGTAGTGATGTCCACAAACTCACTTACCATAGGTGATGTATATCTATCAAATTGGATAAATATGATGCTTTTCCACTCTCATCCCTCTTCAAAACAAAGAGAAAGCATGCTGGGCTCAACCCTTGTGGGAGCCCATTTCACTCCACATGCTATAATTTCAAATATAGATAATACAACAGTGAGAATTTCACCTATACCTGCACAATGAGCAAACATGTTAGATAAAAATAGAGGATATGATAGATGTTTATGATAACCTTTCTGTTTTCCTAGACATCTATGGTATGCAAACTATTTTGATGCTTATGAGGATTAGACTATATGTTTATGGATGTTTGCATATATATTGATTGGTGATCTTTCATTGCTCTAACAGACTCTTTCTCACACATGAAGGAATTTCCAAAGCACCTGAGCAACCTTCCAGAGCATTGGAGCAAAGGGAGCTGAACAAGCAAGAGGGGCAACAATAGATGCAAAGCAACTCAACTGGGATTCATCTTTCAGGCAATGGCAGGTCCCCTCTCTTTATATATGCATTCTTTCTTTCATGCATCTACAAATGTATAGTCTTTTCCTTTATTTGCATTCAAATAGTTAGTCCCATGGCTTGTGTGGGACACCATACATTTATGTTTATCAATAAAGACTACTTTTGCAAAAATTGTTCACTCTCTTCTTTGTTGTATGCATTTGTATAATGTAAAAATGCAGCCTTTTGATAATTTCCTTGTGCATATGAATATAAAATAGTAGAATTCAATGTGTAACTTTTATCTTTTCTATTGCAAACATAATCTCAACTCTACTTGATTGAGCTGGAAGAAAAATCAAGTAACATTTTTGGTGACATCTGCTAAATGTTTTCCTGCTAAACATCTTGACCAGTTGCCTGAGCTTATCCATTGGGCACAAAGTCAAAAGGAACTTGACAAAACTTAGGAAACAGTCTTGCATATTGCTGTAACATATGAAGACACTGTAAAACACCTCCAAGCCTTATTCCATCTACCAAAACTCAGAGAAAACTAACTAACTATGTAGCACAACACTTATTTGAACTATAGCCTACCCTATCCTACACTAACTAAAAGAGAAAAGACTTTAAACAAAGCCATTAACTAGTTCTATAAATTAGTTTCCTTTTCTAAGAAAATTATAGTGCTTTGCATGTTCATGAGCAACTAAGAGAATACAAAGAAGTGACAATGCTTAACCAGCTACTGCAATAAATCTTGAAGAAATAAAAAAAACTCACTTACCCACTCATGTTGGTAAGAAATACTGTTGCTGTGGAGTGGATAAGCAACTTGCATCTGCTCTTCTTTAGCTGAAACTTCATGCCTAGTTGCTAGCATGACTGGTATTTCTTTGTTGGCCTCCATCCTAGCCAGATGCCTGATAGGGCATCCTCGTGAAAGAACAAAAATTTGAACTCTAATTTTGGTCTCTTGCTTGTAGACTGCTTCTTTGACACCTTTTTGCTGCTTGGAATCAATTGTTCCAGTTGTCTCATTTCTAAGAAATAATGCCACTTCCTCTTCTTGTTCATTTGGCCTTTGATTTTCTAACTTAGAAGATGTTGTCCTATCATCAAGCTCTAAGAAAAACACCTCCAGCTCATCCCAAAACATGTCTTCCTCTAAGTCTTCTTCACTTTTTTGCATTAGAAGAACGTTCTCAACAACATGCCAACTCTCTTGAAGGCTTATGGGAACCTCTAGATCTACTTCCTTTAGCAAGGATTGTGAATTAGTATCAAGTACAACTTGATGAATAACCTTATGGTCCTCAAGCTCCCAAAATCCAAAACTTGGTTATTTTCATGTTCTTCATGGTTCAAGGCCTGATTGTCACACTAATTTTTGTAAACCAGCAACTCACCACAATGCCTAAAATCCTCTTGTTGCTCCAAAGCTGCTGTTGATGTGTCCACAACTAGGTTTTTTTCCATCATATTCAACAAAAGGAGGGAGTTCATTGAACCATATCCTTTTCACCACCCGCTTATTTTTCTTCATACTACTGTCCAAAATGGTTATACTCAACTTCTTGTTTAGTGTCTTGTTGGCCCAACACTATATCCTCATCTTCAACAAAAAATAGAAGTTCATTGAATGAATCATCAAATACTTCATGTTCAACATCATTTTCTTTCTCTATACCTTGATGCTCCAAATGATTATAGTCAACACTTAGCTACAACAATTTTGATTTAGACTCATCAAGTGAAGACTTTTCAGCTATGTTTTTCTCCCCTTTTATGATAGAAAACTCCTTACCTTGCTTACTAAAACAACTCTCTTGACATATAATAGGAACCCCTGAATAAGCTTGTGGAGTTTGTTGGGCTGTTTGAAGGAAAATGGCTTCTTCAAGAGGCCGCTCTTTAGTTATTATAGGATGAACTAGCTCAAGTAAAGGATCTTGTAATAAAGGAGGCCCTCTAAAACTTGGGATATCAAATCTAGCAGGCTTAAGAGGTTCACCTTGTTTGAAGCTTGGAATATTGAACTTGGAAAATTGCTCTTCAAAAAAAGGATTTGGAAAGGTAATAGGTGATTGGGTTTCCATTTTTTGTACTTGATCAAGCATTGCTTTCATTTTCTCCTCTTTCTCAGCCACCTCTCTTGCAACAACCTCATCATATTGCCTCCTTTGCATCTCCAACTTCTGCTCATGGAGATGGGCTTGGTAAGCTACTTCTTCATGTTGCAACCCATACCCATGCTCTTGATGAGGTAAAAATAATCTCATCATTATAATGTGCTCAATATGAAAACCTATACCTTTTAGCCCAATTTGATTACCTTGCCAATTAATTACCTTTAGGATAAATAATTGCTCTCTTTTTTATGAATAAACGTGCAAACTTTACTTCTTGAAATTAGTCAAATTAAGCTAACTTATGTTGATTTAATGGTTTAGTCTTGAGCATTTCACAGGTCAATCCCCACTCCCGATTACCATTCCAGTCAAAGGGAAATGAACGCAGATCTTAACACCTTTGAAAACCAACGAGCGGGTGCTAGAATTGAAGGAGCTTATGATATGGGCTGAATTTCCATAGTTCTATTATTTTCAATTTCAAAAACTTTATGGCTCGTGTCGAGCCTCTTTAATACTTCATGTCATAGGATTTAAAGTCCATTAGTTGTTGACAATCTGTTAAAGAATTTATCGACTGGAAAGTAGGGTTTTGTTAGTCACTTTCATATAAAAACATGTAACTGTTGCAAATGATAAATATAGAAGAATATCGTTATGTTGTTGATATGTTTTCTTGAGAAAAATTGCTATATGAATAAAAAAATGAGTTTTCCCACCATACTTTGAATTATTGAGCAATGTGAATGGAGTCCTTTGAATGAAGTAACTTGAAGATTACCAGTGCATGTGATCTAAGACAGCTGTAAAGACACTCGAGAGCTGGCCACTCGAGGGTTATAGATAGATAGATAAGTATTTTACTTTTTATTATGTATATTTCTTTAATAGATAAAAGTCAAATTGGAATTCACTTTCATGTGTGTGTGTGTGTCATGCTGTTAGTAT
Source organism: Sequoia sempervirens (assembly GCA_007258455.2). Classification (NCBI taxonomy): domain Eukaryota; kingdom Viridiplantae; phylum Streptophyta; class Pinopsida; order Cupressales; family Cupressaceae; genus Sequoia; species Sequoia sempervirens. The sequence goes on along the minus strand of VDFB02158598.1, from coordinate 13,791 downwards.
TAACCCTGCAGGTTGTAGCTAAGTCCGTAGTTTTTGAATGTCGTATTTGAAGTTCTAGAGCACCTTCCTTTAGTTATTTCTGTTAAATTGTTTGATGCTAGTTGTTTTAGATTGTTATCTTTTGGTTAGCCCAATATTTCATAGCTTCTTTACTAGTTTTACTTCTTCAACAATTTATACATTTCTCAGTTTGATCATTTCCATGCTTTCTAGCTTAGTGGTGATGCTTTTTAGATTCATAGCTTTCTGTTTCTAGTTTAATCATTTCCAACTTTCTAGATAAATGATTTACTGATTTCTAAGATTATAGGCTTTTTAGTTTAGAGTTTTATTCAGTTGTTTGGTAGTTAGAGAGCCTGAGAGAGAGATAGTTAAGATGACTCCTATTGCATATAGCCTTTGGACATTGCCCAGTCGATATATTGATATGTTTATTAACTAAAGTGTTAGGACCTGACGACATCCTATCACTTTTTGGCACCGTTTCCGGGGACTCCTTTTTCTAGTGTTAGTAGGAAATATCTTGAATACCTCTTTTAGGGATAGGAATAGCTCTTTGGCTTCTTTTCTGCATGGTCAAGAAAAGAGGCCCCCATGGAAGATTCATACCAAAAATCCCCCCAATTGACGTACCACCAACAAGTAGGGAGGAAGGGAACTCAGAGAAAGAACTTACTGAGGAATTGACCGAACAGGGTCAACCCGAGACCTTCCCACATACCCCAGAAAGAGAACGAATAGTGGTCGAGGAGCATATTCTTTTGCAAACTCCTGAACCTCGCGCCACTGAGCAAATCTTGGAAGAGGATCACATTCCCTTCAACATCATGGGTGACTATAGAAATGGTGCCAATAACCACAACAATGATAACCCTCCACCACACACATTCACTTATCCTATTTCTATTGATGCAGATGATGATATGACAATGAAAAATATCTCACCGAATTTCTTGCCAACCTTTCAAGGTTTGTCTATTGAGTACCCTGATCAGTTTCTATTCAAATTTAAAGTCTTGTGTCAGACATATGACTACAAGAATGATAATAAAAAACTAAAGCTTTTCCCTTCCACTCTGAAAGACTCATCTATGCGTTGGTTTATGGGATTAGATTTTCATTCGATAACCTCTTGGGATGAAATGGAGTCTATCTTTTTGGAGAAATACCAAATTTACTGCAGGGTGAGTGATAGGAAAGAAGAACTATTCAAAATAAGGAAAAATGAGGATGAAAGTTTAGAGGATTACCTAGATAGGTTTATCTTCTTATCCAAATACTGTGGTGGAGAAGTTATAAGACTTGATATTTTGAAGACCTTATTCCTCAAAGGTCTTGATGACGAAGCCCAAAGGAGTTTAGATTTAATGGGAAAAGGGGACATTTCCCAACTAAGACTGGAAGAAATTACGGAACTATCTCAGAACTTCTCTCACACTCGTGGAGGCATCCAGAAGTTCACACCCTTACGTGGTACTAATGACATAAATAAACTTCATGAGGAGTTGGCCAACTTCAAAACTGACATCCTTGTTCAACTAAACACCACCTTAGATGACATACATGCTAAAACCTGAAATCCTGAGACCTTGTCTATTTACTGTCCTAGGTGCCGAAACAAACATTTTCTAAGAGAATGTCCCTTGGAAAAAGTTGACAAGATTGATATTTGTCAAGTGTGTGACAAAAATCACCCCACCAATTAGTGTGCGCTAGTGAATTCCATCAAAAATTCCAAGAAAAGAACAACCCCAGTTGAGGAAGAAGTGAACGTTGTCAACCAAAGAACCAGAGGTAATTTTTCCTATGGCCATAATTCCAATCCTAATTGGCAGCCCCAACCAAATTGGAACAATAATCAATGGGCAGAACCCTGGCCTCAGGCACCACCTCTAGTACCCTCTAATTGGGGAACCTATCCTTGGGGACCACCGGAATGGGAAAACCAATCTTGGGGTAACCCTCAGTGGCCCAATTAGTCTCAACAATAGTGGTACACTCAAAATTCCATTCCTCAATGGAATCAGCCCCAACATCAGTTCTATTTTGGTCCCAGGAGGATGCCTACTCAACAAAAAACTCTTTTACTGCCTCCCTAGAACACTCAATAGACTAAACAAGTTAACCAACCACCACTTCCGGTGCAACCAGTTTCGAACCCAAAGAATAATTGCCCAAACACTCTGATATATTCTGCATAACAAGATAATGTCACTGGACTTAACGCCATACACTGTGGGAATCTGCAATTGGGGTCTGGGAAAACATTTTCTTAGCTGACTATCGAAGAAATAATAGATGAACCTGTCAAGAAGTATGTTGAGAAAACTACAATAACACTCCCATCCGTAAAACAAATCCTAGACACTAAGCAACATGAACCCGACCCGCCATCTTCAGCAGGAGCTTTCGACCTACCTCAGGAGGAGGAGGAGGGTCAGTCTCCAACTGAACTTCCGAAGAATCCTGTGCCTAAAGACAAAAACCAAAGCACCTTTTCAGGAGCATCTGAAACCAATTTTTGTGAAAGATGCTTTGGAAATGACCTCACCTATAGAAACTACATTGATACAGGAAATTAAACAATTACAGATTGAAGTTCCTTTGCTACAGGTAATTAAGGAAATTCCTGAGCTAAACCATTTGATTAAACAATTATGTATTAAGACCCCAGGGAGAAAACCAAAATGAATCAACAACGTCCACATAAATGGGTACCTAGCTGACTTATTGGCTGGGACGACCATTGCTCCAAAATATGATTATCCAGGGAGTCTACTTATAACAATCACAGTTAATGGGGTAGCAATACCTAATGCTTTGGTGGACCTTGGAGCAACCATTAATGTAATGACTATGGATGTGATGGAAAAACTGGGACTTACTGACCTATGCCCCACAACTACAGTCTTACAAATGGTGAACCAATCCATAGCCATTCCAAAGGGCATCATTGAAAACGTTCTGATTAAAGTGGATGGATGGGAATACCTAGTAGATTTCCAGATAATCAAATCCCTGACACCCAAAGACAGTTACCCAATAATTCTAAGATGACCATGGCTGGCTACTGTTGCAGCTAAGATTGATTGTAGAGAGGGAGGAATGACCATCTCACATGGATCTAATAGAAAACATTTATTCTTGTATCCTCCTGCCAAGCCTGCCGAACATAATAAAGTATGGGTTGATGAACGAGAAAGTCCCATCGGATAGGAAAAATTGTCTTCATTGGCCATGGTAGTCATCAAACAACATGGTGAAGAATTAGAAGATGAATTATAAAATGGCGTGGAAAGTATGGCAATGGATTCCAACAGTGAAGAAATGACAGATGTAGAAGAAATTCTAGGACACCCGATTAACGTAGACCACACGAAATTTGATGATGATAGTTTCATCGGATTACCTTGTCCTTTGATTAATTTGATTCCAAAAACCCACCACTTCTTTGCAGATGTTTCCCAGCTTCATAAAACTGTACCTCACAACTGTCCTCTCAACACCCTGACAAGGCCCATCTACACTGTCACATCCAACTATCTATAGTTAAAACCATTATGTTGCTGTCAGGAAAAGATTTGAATATTAATAGTTGGTTGACTGAGACGGAAGAACATAGATTGTTTGACACCTTTGTGAATAGATCTAAAGCATTCACCTGGGATTATACAGATATGAGAGGAATACACCCTAGTGTGTGTACACATCATATCTATACTGAGGATGTTCGACCGGTTCGCCAACCACAACAGAGACTCAATCCTGCTCTGAAAGACATCATTAAAACTGAAATTGAGAAACTCTTACAGGTAGGATTTATCTACCCAATTTCTGACAGCAAGTGGATGTCACCCTTGGTTGTAGTACCAAAGAAGAATGGGAAGTGGAGAGTGTGTGTAGACTATAGGGAGCTTAACAAAGCAACACACAGAGATTACTTCCCCCTGCCATTTGTGGACCAAGTTTTGGATAATTTGGTTGGGAGGAAATATTTTTCATTTCTAGACGGATTCAGTGGATACAACCAGATATAGGTAGCAACAAAAGACTAGGATAAGATGGCTTTTACCTGCCCTTGGGGGACATTTGCATATCGAGTTCTCCCCTTTGGGCTATGTAACGCTCTTGCAATGTTCCAAAGGGCCATCTTGGCTATATTTGCTGAGTTGATGAATGAGTGTGTGGAAGTTTATATGGGCGATTTCATTGTATACAGTTCAACCTTTGATGAAGCCCTCACGAATCTAGACAAGGTGTTAAAATGGTGTGAAGATCATCGGTTGTCCCTAAGTCATGAAAAATGCTTAATCATGGTGGAACAAGGAATAGTGTTGGGACATCATATTTCAGCCGAAGGGATTAAGGTTGATCCTAAGAAAATTGAAGTCATACAACAACTTGAGATCCCAAAAACTTAGATTGATGTCAGGAGTTTCTTAGGGCATGCTGGATACTACCGAAGATTCATAGAAAAATTTAGCAAAATCACAGCCCCTATGTTTTCTCTCCTTCAGAAAAACGTTGACTTTATTTGGATGCCTGAGTGTCAATCCTCATTTGAAATTATCAAGGAGAAACTCATCTCTGCCCCTATCCTTTAAGGACCTAATTGGAGCCTGCCATTTCACATTTATGCCGACGCGTCTGATGACGCCATTGGAGCGGTTCTAGGGCAAGAAGATGAAAATAGAGGGAAATATGCTATATATTTTATCAGCAAGAATTTGACGCCAACAAAGAAGAATTACACCACAACAGAGAAAGAATTCTTGGCTGTAGTGCATGCCATCAAGAAATTTTGACATTATGTCACAGGATACAAAGTTACAGTGCACACAAACCATGCAACCATCAAGTATCTCATGAATAAACCTATGGTAAATGCAAGGATAATTAGGTGGTTACTCCTTCTCCAGGAGTTCAATGTGACAATTTTTGACAAATTAGGGAAGTCCAACATAGTTGCAGACTTCTTATGCTAGATTAAACATGATGGCGATTATGCTCCAGTACAGGATGAGTTCCCAGATGAAAATATGTTCGCCATCTCCACTAAATCCCCATGGTTTGCCGATATTGCGAATTATTTAGCCACCACAAAAGTACCACCTCACTTTTCATCAAAATAGAAGAAATGCCTTGTTAGAGAGAGTGCCCCTTTTAAATGGATTAATGGAATTTTGTTTCGACGTGGACCTGATATGGTTTTGCGACGGTGTGTTAGAGCAGACGAGACCTATAGTATCCTCAGGGCCTATCATCATGACCCTTCTGGAGGGAATTATTTTGCTAAGAGGACAACTCACAAGATTCTAGGAGCAGGATACTATTGGCCTTCAGTGGATAAGGACATCAAGAAGTACGTGCGCAGGTGTGATGAATGCCAAAGGGTAGGAAGACTAACTGCATCTAATGAAATTCCCCTACAGCCTCAGGTAGTCCTTGAACCATTCAAAAAATGGGGATTGGATTTTATTGGCCCTATAGACCCTCCTTCACAAGGAAAAGAGTATATTTTGGTCTGTACCGACTACATGACTAAGTGGGCGGAAGTGCAAGCATTACGTGTTGCTAGGGAAGAACAATTAGCTGACTTTAATTATAATAGAATCTTCCTTAGATTCAGGGCTCCAAGGAAAATTGTCACATACTAGGGCCCCCAATTTATGTCTAAAGTTCTATTGGCATTCACAGATAATTTCCAAGTGAGTCACAAGAAGTCCTCACCCTACCACCCACAAGAAAACAGACAAGTTGAAGTCACTAATAGGGAGTTCGAGAACATTTTAACAAAAATGGTTTCTTCAGGAAGGAAAGACTGGGCTAGGAAGCTACAAGAAGCTGTTTGGGCCTACAACACAACTTGGAAATCAACTACTAGCTATAGTCCCTATGAGTTAGTCTTTGGGAAGAATCTCTTATTACCCATTGAATTTGAACTCCAAACCCTTAGAAAAACCATGGAGTTGGGCATGGACCTTAAACGGGCCCAAATTGAGAGAGTATTACAACTCAGTGAACTGGACGAACTCTGTTTGGATGTCGTCCATCAAATTGAATTGGTCCAACAACAGGGAAAGGTTTGGCATGATAAACATATTAAAGAGAAAGAATTCCATACGGGGGATTGGGCATTAATGTTTGATTCCAGATACAAGGATCATTAAGGGAAACTCAGGACACACTAGCTTGGACCATACAAAATTTCTAAAGTGTTTGCTAATGGTTCGGTCCACCTAAAACCAATTGATGGTGACACCCAAAATCTTCTAGTTAATGGACACTGATTATGCATCTACCATAAACCTGTTAACATTGACTCTATTGTGGCAAGGTCAATATAGTTTGTCAAATAAATAACCTAAAAAAAAAACATTTTATTTTTGAAAGTTTCTTCAATTTCTTCATCAAATCCACCATTTGGACTTGGCTAAAGTTTTTCCTATATTTTGAAAGACTTCATCTTTTGGTGAACCCAATTCCGGCGCGCCCTTCTGTGATGCTCCAAATTTTTTTAGTGCAGTTGCTACGATGCTTTGGAATTGTTGCTACAATGCTCCAGAATCTACACAATAGATTGGTTCCACTTCTCGTCTTGATCCTACATTCTAACACATCACTCAATGGTGCTTTGGGAAGCCAAGGCCAAAATCTCACGTCCTTCTTCCTTCCGATGGCATCTTTTTCAACAATGCTCCAAAATTCTTCTGTTTCTTCTTTCCGGCTGCATCTTTTCAACGATGCTCCAGAATCCTGCTTAGGTGCTCTGGAATTCTGTTCGGATGCTCCAAAAATTTTGATTGCTGACCCGAATGCATCTTTTCAGCGATGCTCCAGAATCCTCAAGCTTGTTGCCATGTTCCAATGACATCTCTCTATGACGTTCCAAAACTCTCTTTTCTTCTACCTCGGTTGCATCCTTCTGGTAATGCTCTGAAGTTTTGTAAATTTTATCTTTCTAGTCTTTTGATTTTTCCTAAGTTCCGTGCATGCCTATCATTTAATTTTATGCCTCTTTGAGATCTACTCCTTAATGACTATTCATTCACATCATACTAAACCCATTCATAATAAATAAAATTATTATGATACCTTTTTTGTCATAATAATTTCCGCCACCACTTCAACCATCCCATCTGTGTCATTATTATCCACGGCCACCCTTGCCAACCATATGACTATCCAATTATGTCAACACAAGTGAGTGACATTCAGTCTAATATCAAGAACTAAGGTACGTGCAAATTTATTTATTTAAAAGAGTTAGTATTTATTTTGAATAAAGGCTAATTAACTGGCATGATTCGCCTTCCTTGTAATTTTGAAACTTGTGCCTTTACATGATCGCTAAAAGTATGACAACAGTTTTGTAATTCCCCATGAAATCTTGTCATAATTACTTAGTAAGGTGACAAGAAAGGTGATAATTCCTCCATTGGGTATATCGACACAAAATTATTTTCTTGTCTGTAATTCAGTAAGGAAAGAACTACAGAGTTTTCCAAAAATTTACTGACTGAAAGAAAAGAAAACAAAGAAAATGGGAGGAGCTAAGAAAAAGTTTGAGCCAACTTCTGCAACCCCATTGTTGGAATTGGGCTATATTGCAGCTTTATTTCAGAAATTCGGGTGGCTGGAATTCATGAAGCAATTTGAAGGGTATGCAGAGCAACTTGTGAAGGAATTCATGGAGAATTTTGCAGATGGGAAGACAATGGTGCGCAGAAAGCGATTTCGGGTAAGTACGAAAATCATTGCTCGTCTTTCCGGTCTTGAAAATAAAGGAATTAATTTGAATGAAAATTCCCACGTTCCTTATAAAAATTTGATAGAACTATTTCATAGGGAAGGGGAACCCGAACCTGTACTGACCATTAGCACTAGGGGACAAAATAAGGGAATCCATAGAATGTCTCTTCTAGAACCCTGGAGGTTTGCCGTAGCCTGGGTAATTAAGTATTTCATTTGTCTGAGACAAATGACTACAGTAGTGGGACCCACTTTTCATTTGTTGACTCATTTACGCCACGACATTGAGGACCCTTCTCTTAGGGTAAATTTACTAGCCTTCCTGTGTCATTCAGTAACCTTTATGATGGAAAAGTACAAATTTGGGATAGGGGCCCGCAAACATCATGGTCTCATACAGTTAATTTGAAAATACCATTTTCGTAAAAAACCAGAAAAGAAGTGGCAAAAATTTCTGCAGAAATTTGAAAATGTAGGACCGGGAAGGTCGCTTGAGGAGGGAGAATCTTCCAAGAAAAAGGAACAATCATTAGAAGAACCCTCCTCAGAGGCATTAGATGCTCCTGAATCCCAACAAACCTCCACCGCTCCTAGCAGCGATGCGCTAGAAACCTTTCCAAATGAGTTAAAAACCCCAGGACAGGAAGTGGAGGTGGGAATTGTGCGCTCTGAAGATGAAGAGGAACCTCCTCGTAAGAGGAAGAAATGAAGGAAAGTTACCTTTCAGATGACTCCTCCTCTACGGAGAAGTAAAAGGCTGTCTTCAAGAGCCCATGAAATTGAACCCCAAGACACAAGCTATACTTCCAAAAGAAAGAAGGCCAAGACTCTAGTAAAGGTGGTAGAAATTGATAGTCCACCTGAGGGTGAGGAAATAGATGAGACAAAAAAACAAGGTGATCAAATTCCTAGGGAGAAGGACAGAAAAACCTCATCACCCAAAGAACAGGAAGGAGAGGAAGCACAATTGTCACACTCAGAACAGGTTGAAGATGAACTTGTGGGGGGATTTTCTCCTTTTCTTGACAAATTGGGAAGAATACTTGAATTTATGGAAAAAGTGCCTCATGAAAATCCTCATTCACCCTTCTCTGTGGATACTGATGAAGAGGAAGATATGCCTCATATTGATGTAGAAATTCCTCACTCATCCTTACCTGTGAATGCTGAAGAAAGTATGTCTCATACTGTAAATACTAAAGAAGGAAATATACCTCATACTGTGAATATTGAAGAAGAGAATATGCCTCACACTGTGAATACTGAAGAAAACATGACTCATACTATGAATATTGAAGAAGAAAATATGCCTCCTACTGAGAATGTTGAAGAAAATGTGCCTCATATTGATATAGGAATTCCTCATTCCTCCTTCTCTGTGGAGATAGGGGATACAAAGTCTATCTAGAAAAATGAAGAATTAGAAAAATTAAAGGTATAAGAAATTGAGGAATTAAGAATCAAGCTACAGAATAAAGAAACACAAATTAATCACCAGAGAGAAGAAATTGAGGTACAAACTGCCATTGTAAATAAGAGAGACTAGGAGATTGCAAAATTGACAGCACAAATGGAGGAAAAAGACAAGCTCATTGAACAAATACATTATGAAATTCAACAATCAACAAGATAAGCAACACAAGGTTTCCCTGTATGACAAAGATAAGCATATTCAAAATTTGAAAAATAATTTTATGCAGCTATTCAGTGCCTTTGAAGAAGAAAAGAATAGTCAGGAAACTGAATTAAATGCTTCTATGAGTAGGATTGTGGAATTGGACCAAGACTTACAGGAGAGTGACAACAGACCAATCATGGAGTCAAAAGAGACACAAACTGAACCTATTGTCATAGATTGGTTTTAGGTATGCATCCCTCCAATTCTAATGAAATGGATAGAGGATTTCTATCTTTTGAGGGATGTGGAATTTGAAAATAATAGGCTGAAGAGGGAATTGGTAATGCTAAAAGAATCCTTCCATCAAGCATATAGGGGAAAATCGGATGCTTGTGAAATTGGTGAATTACTATTAGCCTGTAGAAGACCATCTAGGTTGTACTCCATGTTTCTTAATGAACAACTTTTAAGATGGAAATTACAAAGAAATTGCCAAAATCAACCATATGATCCTAATGACAAGGACTTTGTAAAGATTTTTGTTGAGTCACTCCATCACACACCTACCCCATCATTCTATCCATACCCTTTCCAACATCCCCTCCATTATCCCACATATCTTCCCCATCAAATCCCTTTAATTCATCCTCTTGCATAATCCATTTATCCTATTAAGGTTGTACCAACATCCAACCGTCACTTCACACATGGGCTCTTAATACCTCGTATGGAACTTGATGCTTGAGTCCTTAATCCATATCCTTATCGCGTACCTTCTAAATCCCATTATCCACATCCCTATCCTTATCCATTTTCATCCCCTTGCTATCCAAAAATCCAATAATAAAACAAATCAAAAAAATCAAAAAAATAAAATAGTAAAGAGAAATAATTTGTCCAATGGTGAAAACTTGGCAAGCAAGCGCCTTGGATAAGTACCATGATGAAAACCTGGAAAACAAGCATCATGTGTAAATCCCAATCCATCCTTTCCCACACTTGGGGGCAACTTCCTGATATGCATTCCCTACATCCACTATGCTTCTAGCTATGCTTCCAACTATGCACCCATCTTCCTGCTATACATCCTCTTCCTTCATCTCCTCCATCCAACTTATCTTGCACATCCTACTTATCATATCCCATTTATCCCAATCCCTCCATCCTTCTTGTGATCTTGATATAGATAGGGGAAAACATACAAACATGCTTTGGACACCTCTTGGCATACATTCCCCTCATCCATACACTATCCTAATCCTAGGCTCCAGATCCATCTACCTTCCCTCATTCACCTCACATACCTTACCATTAATCTCCTTCTATCCATGCATCCGTATCCAAATCTATCTCTACTCTTTTATTATTAGCTCCACCCTTTATGGGTTTCCTTTATTATGTATGGATATATCTGCACTTTTTGTGGATATAGTCCTTAGCATTTCGCCCACGACAGGTAACTATCTTCTATCTACTTTAATTTTATCTTCTCTCTTTATTCACTAAATAATCTCTTCATTCTCTAACGATTTCTCTGGTCTTATCGGTATTGATCTCTTTATCCTCGACCGATTGCCTCGACGATTATAGTAATGATTTATCTTCTATCTTATTCCTTTTCGGATATCTATCTGATTATAAGATTCTCTTTATCTTCGGACATCTTTTCTCTTATCTACCGATTTTAATTGTTTTATCCTTATCTCATTATCCGACTTATAACCATTGTATCTTAGCTTTTGCCACTCCCCTACGCAACCAGCAATGTCATACCCATTCTATCGACATCACTTCTGCTTCTTTTTCACATCTTTTCAATCTCCCATCCTTCCTCATCATTTCATCTATCCATCATGTCACCCTCCCGATTCATCTTTTGATGCTTTGGATAACTATCCTATCCCTCAGCTTTGTGTAATCACCATCATCCTATCCAATCTAGCAGGTCAGTCTTATCATTTCAGTCCAATCATCGCCATCATCCTATCTTATCCAATAAGACTATCTTTTTATCCACTTATCATTTTCATCTCATCATCCTTTATCCATCGTGTGTCTTTGGCCTTTTTTCGAACTACGTTGCCCCTGTGCTTCCACGTAGGCAAGGTTGATCATTGGATCTGCCCTCGGGGTTCCTTTATTGTCTATCATCGGTCTTTCTGCTTTGTCCATCCTATCATCCATCAAGGTCTTCATTATCCTCTTTCCACCTTTATCCATGGTCAATTGTCCATCTTTAATCAAACTACGAGGGCTATGCGCTTTCACATAGGCAAGGCTAATCTTTGATCGGCCCCCGAGCCCCTAGGTTGTTAGGGTGTTTTCGTCCTGTGTTTCGTGTTATCAAGTATGCCCTTATCTAGCTGGCTCTTAACAAATGAGATCCACTTGCATTATGCCATCCAATCAATTCTGAATATCTTGCGCCATATAGATCTTTTAGTTGAGTAGCCATCATTGGTCTCAATAGGATGCATCCTTCCTAACATACCTCATCAACCCTATCCATTCCCTTAATCCTATGGAAAAGGACGTTCTAAATTCGATTGTGATATTTTGATACTTTAGGCTTTTGTTTATCATTTGAGCTCCCTATCATCACTTGTCATGTTCGCCTTGATCCATCATATCATGGTGTGCTTTGACTAGTCAACATAGGGGCATATCTTGATCTTTTTGTTTGTTTGTGTGTTCTTGGTTGTATCGTGTCGTACCCACCAAGATCCCTGCAATCTTGTGTGACGTTGGGGAATCCTATGTGCTTGTGGTTATCCCAATACCTGGCCTGACCAAGGTCATCGTGACTTTGGGGTGTTGGGATAGCCTTCTTGTTTGTTGAGTTTGTTTCATGCATTAGACACTAATCTGCCTTGGTCATTTATACCCTGGTGTATTGTGTCTTTTGCTATAGCAAAAATCAGTGCTTCGAAGATGGAAAATTGCATTAGGATTGCATCTCATTTTCCATTCCATCATCTTGCATGTATTCCCCATCCTCTCATCTATCAAAATCCCCCCATCCATTCATCCTTCATCACTCTTCCCTTTTGGCTTGTATCTTGACTGGGGAAACATCACCTTTGTCCTTAAATCCATTTATCACTTATCATCTTCTCTTATCCATCCCCTTACATCATCTTCCTCATCTCTTCTCACATCGTTTCATCCATTTTGAGAGCACACCAGTGTTCTCTTGAGCCTGCATGTCCTCTCGAGGGGGCATCCTCAATCGCTAACCTCCATCATCACTCCCATCATCTTTCCTTCCTAATCACTCCTTTGAATGACTGGGGAATCTTTTCCGATCTAATCATCTTCTTCTGTGTTCTATGTTTTAAAATTCTTTGAAATGATGTTACTTTGTAGCACCATCTCAAAGAGGGGAAAAATGTAGACACCTAAATTTGGACACTTAATTTATCCAAATTTATCCCTTTTCTTCTAAACATCCCCTTATCTGCATTAATTAAGTAATATCACTATTATTTAATTAATACCTCTAAAGTTTTTCTAATCCCTAAGGTATCTAGTTAAATAATTAAATACCTTACCCCTTTCATCAAATGAATTAAATAAATATGACATTTATTTAATTCCTCACATGTCACATCCTTCCTTAATCTTAATCAACCTCCTAATCTTATCATTAGAGATGTGGACATGCCTAATCCTTGATTAGGATGTGTCACATCCTCCAAGTTTTACAAGTTGGCCCCTAATCTCTCTTAGACACCTAACCCTCCTCTAATCCTTTATTAACTAGCCTAATCATTTTCCCAAGGAATTTTTAATTCCTTTTATCCTTCCAAGGAATATTAAATTCCTTTTTCTCTTCCCCATGTGATCTTTGACTTGTCACATCAAGTCACATGTGAACTCTTCCCCTTGGAATCTTTGACTTGTCACATCAAGTCACATGTGACAAGTGCTTACCTTTTTAGGCACCTTGTCTTATCCATGGTACTTTCTACCTCTCCCTTTGGAACCTTGTCTTATGCACAAGATTCCCCAATCATGTGAATTTTAAATTCACTTTTTATTCCTCCAAGGAATCTTCTCATCTCCCAATGTAGTTTCAAGGTACATGTCCTTCTTCCACATCATGTACCCTCCTTCCATCTCATCATGTCCTTTGGAAACCTCATTTTCCACATGTCAAGATGTGAGGGCAAGTTAGTCCTCAACTCATTACAACCCTACATCTTGCCCATGGTGGAAAAATCTCAACCGTCCATCCTTTTTAGGGTTCCTCCCCATAAAATGAAAGAAGTTTCTTTCATTCTGATTTATTTTTATCACTTTCATTCACACACTTGCAACTCAACCAACTTCATCTTTCCAACTATCAAGCGCTTGCATCTACCTTCATCCACCATTATTGCATATTCAAGCTTTCATCCTATCCATTGTATTCATCTTCT
>VDFB02158597.1:0-53320 GCA_007258455.2 Sequoia sempervirens | reverse complement strand
ACTGTTGGGATTAAGGTGTCTCAACCTTAGAGAGTCCCAATATTATTTAATTAATTAAATTAGTCCCTATTTTGTATATTGTATTAATTAAGTCCTAAGTGATATGTTTCTAAGTTGATAAATCAATTTGTGGGACCCATTTGCAAGTTGGCTTCCTACAAGTTTGGTGGAGGGCACGAAATTGTACCACTTGTCTCTTGGGCACTCAATTGGGAAGAGAGGTTTGTAAAAACCTCTCAAAGGTGCGACATAGTGACATATGTCCTTGCTTTTGGAGTTATCACTTGGCAGATTTTGGAAAGATGCCAAACGGGACTATGACAACCAGTTGGGTTGACTGAAAGTCAAAAGGGAGTTCTAAATTGGCAATTGACTCGATTTTCTATAGTGAGAGGCCATGCATGTCAAGGATAATTAATATTTGCATAAAATATTGCATTTGGATGCCTTGCATGTGCTTGCATGTTGGTGCATGTTGGTGCATGTCGTTGCATGTGTGACGGGTTGCTTTTTTGGTCAGACAGGACTTGTGCATGTTCTTTGTTTCAATTTGCATGCATGCAGAGACTGTGGAGATGACACATGTGATTCCAAGATGCCCATAATAGAGGTTTATAAATATTTAAAATTCTTATGGATTTGTAGAGATGATTTTCTGTATTTTCTGAAAAGTCGTTATGCTACTGAAATTACTCTAGATTTGTCTCACAATGTAAAGACACTTGCAAGAGCATAGACTCTGACCGATTTGTTACTGATAATACAATTGATTTGTGCTTTGGTGTGGGTTTTTTCCCAAAAGGGTTTTCCCACGTAAATCTGTGTGTTATGGTTTTATGTGTTTAAATCTGAAATTTAATTTATGAATGTGCATATAAACTGTAATAGTTTAAAGATTTGTAACAAAGTTTTTGCAACCCTCTCCTGCTTAGATCTATGTTTGGAAGTTGTTTCCGCACCTAGCTTTCCTTTCAATTAGTATCAAAAGCTTGGCCAACTATTTTTTTGTTGTTGGGTTGAAGGGTTTTTTATACTGGTCTTAGTTTCAGTGGGAGCTTTGCAAAAAAATCTTTTGTAATCTTATTGCAAGTTTAAGATGGCAAGCACAACTGAAAGAATAGAGATGGAGAATTTTAATGGTGGCAATTTTGAGTTATGGAAACTCAAAATGGAGGACATGCTCGTAGATAGAGATCTATGGGCTGCAATATCCAAAACAAAACTAGTAGCAACCTCCCAAGATGATTGGGATCTAATGGACCGGAAAGTCAAGGGTTTGATAAGACTCTGTTTGGCTGATTCCATTCTCTTGAATGTCCATGAAGAGAAGACTGCGGTGAGTCTTTGCAAAAACTTGGAGATATTTATCAAGGGAAATACTTGGTAAATAAGTTGTTCCTAAGAAAGAAATTGTATTCTCTAAAGATGGAGGAAGGAGGATTTGTTGCTGATCACCTTGTTGGCATAACAACTAGCACCTCTGGAGTAAGAGTTGGTACCGACAGCTATGCACACTACGCAATGAGTGCTCTTCAAATGAGGAGGGGAAGCTCCCTCGTTGTGCTTGACAAAAGTACTTGCAAAGGAAAATAAACTAAACTATATCCTGTCTTTTTGTTTCAGCTGTAGAGGTACAAGGCTTTCTCGAAAACTATATACGCTGCAGCTGAGTATTTTCTGGTTTCATAGACTACTAACTACAACTAGGCTTAATTACTTAAAATCTATCCAGTTTCCTCAAGAAAACAGAGCATGAGAAAACGGAGCAAGGTTTGACTATCTGACGATAAACAAGTATAGATTCTCAACTTGAAGGCAAGGTGGCACATCTATCAGCTCAATCTAGACAAGTTTATTGGAAACAACATCACACGATAAACTAAGTACGGATTCTCAACTTGAAGGCAAGGTGGCATGACTATCAGCTCAATCCGAATGCTTATTGTTCACAACAACACACACAACTAAGTGCAGAGATTCTCTACTGAAGGCAAGGTGGCACAACTATCATCTCAACTGAATGTGCTTATTGAACACAAAATAGATTTTATCTAACTAAGGAAAGAATTCACCATCACAATTGCATGAAACCCTATGTGGCATAACAATTCATCATAATAGTGAAAACGCATGAACAAATACAAAAGAGCAATATTGAGGGTGCGAAAGTACGTGCGATATATTTCTCTCCTCGTGTTACTTTCATAAATTACAAAAGCTCTTATTTATAGACATCGAAAAGGTGTAGGGAACCCTAAAATCACCTTGAGTCAATTCAAGGCCTTGCAATGCATGCAAGATTTATTTACTAAACTCCCACAAAATAAAATATACGCTAATTGGAAAGCTACCATCAATTAACCAAACATTTAACCTAAATGGACCATGTGCAAGCATGCACGTCCTTATTCAAAGCAAAGTTAACTGGACACTACCTTCAGTTAACTGGAAACCCTAACCCTAACTCTTGTGTAGATAATTCCAAGAAAGAGATAAGCATGTGTGAAGTCAGTAGCACCTATGACTCAAAGTCGAGCAACGGCGTCGCACTAACCCTCGCCCTACAATCAGAGGGTTCCAACCGCGACACTCTTATGTCATCTCTGGCCTTTTCAACACTTCACTCAAGAACTCGCCAATCACTGGCCTTCGTGCACTTTTGATGCTATCCAAAACAACAGTCCATTTCTTCAATTCTCTCGCCACTTTCGATCATGCATGCCTTCTTTAACATCTTCAGTCGCCTTTCTGAAACTAGCTGAAATAACTGAAATATTCTCTAATTTAGCCGCCATAGGATCTCCCTCAAGGTTATCACGAATCAGTTTTTCGAATTCAACTTGTACTTTGTCCAATTCAACATACGTGCCATCCTCAAGAAGATAATGACACGGAATCTGAACAACAAAACCACTAACAAGTGCAAGTACTCCAACCACATCATCTTTTAGTGAAAACAACTTGGTAGAGATCTTTTCACATATCTCCATTTTGAAAAGGTGCTGCTCTCTCCAAGTAAAAACTTTCTCTTGATCTTCATCAATCTCCAAGGAATCGTATGCAACAGACAACTGAGACACAAGAACACGATCCTTGGCTAAACTCTTTGCAACTGAAATCTCGAGTAACTGAATACTTTGACGAAGTTTATGTGCATCACTCCTCAACTGATACTAATCCGCAAGAAGACATTGACCTGTAGCAACTAAACTTTCAATCCAGTTGTCCAAAAGTCTACCATGACTGACTAACTGATCTAGCTTTCGTTGTTCTGCAGGTGTATTCTGAGGAAGAACAGGCGCTCTACTGGAATTTCCATGAACAAGATCAGAAATATATTGACGAAGTTGACTATTTTCGGCCTTAAGCAATCCCTTATCCTCTCCATCCTTTGTGCTGCGTTCTTCAAGATTATTGGTGACAATCTTAAGAAGAGTCACATCTGTCTCTCAAGTAGTCCTGCCAAGATTTGCCTTAGTAAAAGTAAAGTCACCAACTTCGACTTCATCTAGGCTCTTACCCTCTGGAGGAACAGCAACTTCTATAACAATCTCTGATTCTGGAGTCTTCTCAATATGTAGCCGTTTCTTGATTTTCTTGTTCGACCCTTTCTGATAAGGCTCACCAAACTCAGATAAATCAAGGTTATACGAAGGTTCTCGCCTCTGTCTCCCCAAAGACCTCTCAAGCCAACATGACTAAACAATACTAATAATTCGGTGGAGAGATCGTATGTTCGCTTGTCTCTGATCCAACTTGAATTGGTATCTCAAGCTCTAAATCTATGTCAATAGGTTGTATATGCAGCAAACTAGGAGGTGAAACATGAGGTTCAACATGAATGACTGTCTCTACTAGAATCTCAGGTACATTCTCAACTTGCTTCTGCTTCCTCTTACCAATAGCTCTCTTACCCGTGTTTCCACTGAGTCTAACTCCTTCAGGAGGTATCACAATAGCCTTGACCCGAGGTCTTGACCTAGAAGTAGAAGGCAATGAAGAAAAATCCTTTGGCAGCTCTGTCACAGGAACTGACTTTCGCCTTCGTTTACTCTCCAAGAACTACTTGTTGGTCTTGATAACCGATCTAGAAACCTCTTCAATAGAAGTATTCTCCTTAGCATACCAATCTGGTGAACGAAGTGGCTGCCGAGCAATTTGATCTCTGACATATGAATTGAGAAGAACTTCTCCATCATCATCTGATAGACCATCAACATCCTCTGATAGGTAATCAGAAAGCTGAGTGATAGTGAGTCTACAATAGTGACGACGACGAACCTCAAATTCATCTTCACAATTAGCCCAGAAATCTTCAAGTGCTGGCTTATGTGCAATCCCTCGCTCTAACCTGGTTGCATAATGACCCAAAGGATCATAGGAACGTCTCTCAGTATGAGTTTTAAGCTTGAATCTTTCTATCTCGGTTGACATAAGCCTGGCATCTGTTGCCGCACTGCATGTGAAAATCCCTAATGCAAATGGAAAAGTAGCCGCAGTCTTATGACAATTGCGAAGAAAGAAATGAACATGTTGCATCTGCCTGAGAAACTCCATGAAGATGATCTTGTCTAAAGGATACCTCGGTAACATCAAAGGCTCTCCAACATATCCATAAACCCGGATGTATGTGAAAGTAGGGAATTGGATAAACCAATCCGCCCAAGTCTCCATCGCTGATTTTGCCTCGGCAGAGATATGAATGTGCATTTCATTGTCAAGATCTCTAACTGTCCTCATAGAAAAATGATCATTCACTGCTCGGAAGTCTTGCTCAGATTTAGAAAACTCCAACTGAGGATAATACTCATGAACACGTTGAACACCAAGAGTGCCATTAGTTTTTAGATGCTTGTAGCTGCCTTGGAATGCAACTAAGTAGACCAAGTAAGATATCATATGAAACTCATGAAACTTGAGAAAATTAGTAATCTGCTGATGTAAGCAATCACTAATCAACATAGCCCAGTCAAAATGTTCTGTACCATCAAGAATTCTGGAAATAAGGTAAAATATCCATGATCGGAAAATGCCAGCATCCTCTTGACCTGTAACTCGATTGAGCAAAGTTATCAAAACAGCAACTTCATCCTTGAATTCACCACGGCCAACCTTTCTAGGCATGTTAGTCTTCTGAACTTTCAACCATCTCTCAGCTACCTTTCTCTGTGAACGTTCTCGATCTCCATCCCATATCTTCTCATAGGCCTCAATAACCACAGTGAAATTATCTGAACGCGGAGAAATATCAAAACATTTCTGTATATCTTTCGGTTTGAGACTTCAAATAACCCTCCCATCAACTGATCTGATTTGTCGTGAAGATGAGTCATAATGCTTGATACAAGCAAGAACGAACTCGAGATCAAAAGTAGTAACAGGAATAGATGTCGCTGCCAACAATCCGGAACGCTCAAGATTCCTCAATGAATTGCTGCTAACACCCTCCAGACTGCTCAGATTAACCACTGGATAAACATGATTTAGGTCTGTATCTGAAGTTTTGACAAAATTATGCATAAGGGCCGATTTTGTCTTATAATCAATGAGATTGAACTGCATTTTGAAAATGAAGACTTTTGACTGTAAAGTCGAATATACTTGAACAACTTTCTAGAAAAACTGAAAACCTCTAGACAAGGCTAAAAATAGCCTAAAGCAAGAGAAATTTTCGAATTTTTTCTGAAATGTGGGTTTTGTGCAGAATCAAATTCTAAGACAACCCAGATAGTTTGATTCTTGAAAAGATGTGTTTCAAGCCCATATGCAAAGAAATTCTCGGAAAAAAGCATAGAGCTTCAGAACGAAGACTACGGGGCAATTTTCTCGAAAAAATCTAAGATATGGGTTTTGCTGCAAATGCTGAAGTGTGCGAACCCAGATGATCAAACTCTGAAAATATGTTGAATTTCTTTGACATGCGAAGAAAGTACCTAAGATGAGAAATAGAAGAAATAAAACACAAGATAGAAAGTTTTGCTTGCTCTGTAGAATTTGCCAATCTCTTTTTGGAACTTGATGAAACCTACATGCAAAGTGAAAACAAAGTGTGAAATCTTCTTCCTCTGGACAATCTGAATCTGTTGCTATGAAGAATGCTGAATTCTGACACCTGTAGCACCTTTAAATCGCTGCTCGCTCAAGAAGAATGTATATCTCGAAGCTTGTGATGAAGAAATAATGGACGCCAATGCTTGAATAAATAGATTTTCATCATTGAAATTCGCACAAAAGCATTAAACCTTGAAAATGGCGCTTGGCTTATGATTGGACCCCAATTTTAGTTAACTGAAACTAAAATAAGCTAAATAAAGCATCATGCTTTAGGGCGCCTCACCAAGACTTCAGTTGCAAATTTATTTAAAGCACCATGCGAATTTGACTTCAGTTGACAATCCTTGTTGAATTCGCCATACTTCAAAATTCACTAAATTTACAATTAAGAATTAAAGCGTCCCTTTCAGAACTGAAGTTGACAATAAGAATTCGCCATACTTCATGCTCATGCTTTAAATCTTTAAAAATTCTAAATATGGCGTCCCTTTTCAGTTAACAATCAAAGGTAAATTCGCCAACTTCACAAAGTCAAAATTTATGCTTTAATTTAAATATGGCGTCCCTTTTGAAAACTTCAGTTGACAATGAATGAAGCACCAACTTCACAAAGTCTTCACAATTTCAACCAATTGCGCCATGCATGCAAACTCAAGTTGATTTTCAAGCATAAACTTCAGTTAAGTGAACATGCAAACAAGTTAACTCAACATGCAAAGTTGTTAACTGGACATGCAAACTAGTTAACTCGACATGCGAACTGAAAGATCACTCAACATGCCAATATATGAACTGGAGATGACAACTCGTAAATCGCTCAGCTGAAATATTTCGAGCCAATTTTTTTTTTCAAATTGCAGATTACAACATTAAATCGCACCCGTTAAGGTTAGAGGAGAAAACCAAATCGTGCAAGAAAGCAACTCTAACCAGAATGGCGCCGATGATGGCGAGCATTGGTCAGAGGATCTAAATCAAACTGCTTATGCTGTAACTCTAACCAGTATGGCGCCGAAGAGAGCGAGCATTGGTCAGAGGATCTTCTACTCTAAGTACAAAAAGGAACTCAACGTCAAGTATGTGCTACCCAATCCAATGCGGAGTGAGGGGCGACCATATGACGGAGTGATTACAACACAAATGCTTGAAATAGATAATGCTGAAAGATGAAACCACTCGACACCCAGAATGTGCTTGCTCTCCCAGAATGGGAAGTAGCTACCATAGGGCGGAGAGAGATCTATTACAACCACTTTAATGAAAGAAAGCGTTACAAAACAGATTTGAGAAAGCTTGATAAATACTGCCAGTACTACTGTCAGTTTACAAAGAGAATCATACACTTGCCAACAGCTTGAGAATCTAGAAGATTAGCATTGCGTTATAAAGAACTCTTCTTAATTCAAATGGAAGAGCCAACAAAACAACTCTCAATGAGCAACTTCTAAATCTGGTTTTTGTTACAAATCTGCTTTAAATGAATAACCAGCAACCTTTGAAAACATTCATACGTTCATAACTCCCACAAATCTCATCTGATTAACATGAAACAGGATGCAAAATGACCTAATAATGCTGGCGCCTAAACCAAGACTCTGAAAACAGATCAAACTACCTCTAATTATTAATGCACGAATTTCTATGCAATCTGCAGAAGTACGGCTTCTTGAAATGGGCGATCTGCTCTTAAAAAATAATGCACACTCTAAAAATTCTGCAAACTGGAGAATATGGGCGCCTATGTCTAACAATGACAATGGGTTAATACCCAGAACATTATTTTTGGTATTTTATGATTTATGAATTAAAACAGGGATCTGCTGTATCATGAATGCAATGAGCTGAAAACACCAACATACCAAATCGAAACTAACAATGCAATAAACTGAACATAAAAGCAAACTAAATGCAACTCACAAAGACTAAATCACCACTAGATGTTGTCTTGCAAACACGAAGTGATGCCCAAGCTAGGAGGCCTTCATTCCTCGAAGCAGTTCCAGAGCCAATCCGGCAGCATAACAGTAGAGTAGACCAAAGATGAAGAAATGATGCACAAGACTCCTTTTTATAAGTTTCGTTTGACTTCACGAAACCCTAAAATCCAACTCAATGTTCAAACCCTAGCTCTTTCTTCAATATGGCGTCCTTTTCCCTTTTAGCTCAATATTCATATTTTAATTAAATCATCACCTTGATAAATGCGCCCAAATTAACTTGCATTGACTTTGGAGAATTCATCAAATATTAAATATATCCTTAATGATGGCGCCACCCTTTGAGTCCACCTTTTAAAATGACTTTAAGTCATTCGACTAGGCCAAGGTGATAAAATAACATTTAAATTATAATGTTATTTTTTAAGTGAAATGAGCTCAACTTCCCAAAACTGCATTCTGAAACCCGAAACTGAATACGCCACTTGAGTCAACTGAAGGGGAAGGTCAACTGCCTGAGACCATCCTGTTTACTGCCAAAAATAGAATTTACTAAAAATAGTAAATTCCAGAAAATGCTCTGAATGCCGAGATGAACATACCCCTGCGAAGCTCTCTGAAAACCCAGAAAGAATCCGCCATTGAATCCATCATCTCTGAGCAATGACCTCCTCAAAAATAGGAAACCCTAATTTATCTTCCAACTAGCCTTCGGGTTCCCAAAGAAAAGGCCAACGGTCACTGGAAAGATCAGGTTTGAGAAGGGGACATTACATTCACTAACAAGTCGAACTCAAGTTAAGGCGCACCAGTCAACTTCTTTCGAAAAATCAACTTTGACCTCTTAAGGCGAATTCCAGACTTAGCCAATTTTCATGAAAATTTAGACTTAAACCTCTTTTGAGACCTCTGTTCATCCTCTAACCCTAGCTGATTGACTCCACCGATTGGCTGGTGATAGGTGCATCAAAAAAACTGATCAAAAGGTACCTTGAGATGAACATCATAAAACTAATATCTGAAGGCTCAAAAATCCAAGCGCCTTTTTCAAGAACTGCTCTTTTTCTCAAACTTAGTCATATTTTCACATCTCGATCTCGTACGAAGGGAAAAACAAATCCTTCATAACTTCTGATTGACCAATTTTCAGGACTGGATCACAGGTTCACTGCGGAGCTAACTTCATTCTGCATGACAGCTGCAAAGGCATATTTCTCCAGAAAACATCATCTGAGGGGTTAAAATCAAGGGCGCCTTTTTCAAAAGTTGCTCTTTTACTCCCAGAGATAGCCATTTCTGGAACTGACCAAAATAATACTAAAACTCTGACTGCAAGTTTCTGAGTCATCTTCTAATTTGACGGAGACAGGCAACGGAAAGTTGAACGTAACACGGACAAATTGAATATCTAAGATCATCAAAAAGAAGGCATTAAAGGCTTGAAAAGCTTAGGTGCCTTTCTGGAAAAGTCCTCTTTTGTTCATTCCTTGATATTTCGATTAAGATTTGACCCCATGTTTGACCTTTGGCTCAGGCACTTCTGCAACTAAAATTCACCCACTGACGAATTCGTCGCAAAGCTTAAGCAAATGTGAGATAAACATCTTAGGTGGCATTTAGTCAAAAACCTTCATTTGACACCTCAAAAAGATGGGCGCCTTTCTCAAAAGCTGCTCTTTTTTCCAGTGTTAACGAATTCTGGCTCTCCTCTCATTTCGCGCTATATCTTCCGTAACTTGCACGAAACAGGTCTGTTTGACAAGCTTGATAGCCCGTTACGAAGCTAACATGATGCCGGACAAATGTCTGCTAGAGGTGACAAACCCTAAAAACAGGATCTGAGCCCCTAAAAGATAGGGCGCCCATTTGAAAATGTGCTCCCCTCTTCAGAGATAGAAAATTTTGATGATTTCCTTTCAGATTTTCACTTTTCTTAAATTTCTTCAGTAACAAACTGACATGACACTAACACCAACTCCATATTTAAAAACCCCAAAAACGACCTTCTGACATCACTTTAACAAGATTAAGACTCAATTAAGCAAAATGCCTTAGTGAAGCAAAAAATTTGGTTTTGGGTACAACACACCTGAATGCATTTAATATGCCTGTTGAACCTCAACTAGGTTTTGTTGGTGTGAAAATAGAGGACAAAGACCGTTGCATGCTCTTGTTGTGCTCTTTGCCGAACTCATGGGATCACCTCATGATGGCTATCAAAAGCACAACAACCACTTTCAAGATGGATGATGTAGTTGTTTCATTGTTGTCTAAAGAGATGCAAAGGAAGTCTTTTGAGATGGCCAAGAAGGCCCTTGTTCTTGGAAGATCAAAGGAGAAAGGAAAGAAGAAAGACAAGAAGTATAAGTCCAAGTCTCCGGGGAGATCTAAGTCTTCTGATAAGAAATCCAAGGCCCTTGTTGTTCTTGGAAGATCAAAGGAGAAAGGCAAGAAGAAAGACAAGAAGTATAAGTCCAATTCTCCGGGGAGATCTAAGTCTTCTGATAAGAAATCCAAGGCGAAATGTTGGAATTGCAACAAATCTGGTCATTTCTGTAAAGATTGTGAGGAGAAAAAGAAGAAAAATAAGTCTTTCTCCGATTCTAAATCTGATAATTCCTCTCAAGATGATGCAGATGCTTTTGTCATTGCCTTGGCAATGCATGCATCGTGTTGTACCCAAAATGAAATTTTTGCTTCATTAAGGCATTTTGATTAAAATGGTCTAAATCTTGTAAAATTGTCGTCAAAAGTCAGTTTTTGGTCAAATCAAGCATGGTATTTTTGTGGGTTTAATGTCTACAAGATACTGGAAAATTTTGATAATTTTGAAAATTAGGATTTCCAGGCCCCTATTTTTGGGAAAAAAACCTAAAAACCCTAAAAAATAGGATCTCGCCAGAATTGGCTGAAATTTATTTTGATTGGCTTATTTCACGTCACGATCACAGTAGTGAAGTTAGAATCAAGAAAAAGTCAATTTAAGTCTGGTGGGTTGTTTCCACTTTTTCAGGAGAAAAGTTAGGACCTTCGAGGTCATCAATGGCAGTTGGCCAGTACCAAGTGTCAAAATCTAAGCCTCAAACTCATCACAGGGGTTTCTGCGGAGAAAGATGCTTCGCGATGGAGGGGATTTTCAAATGGCGGAAAATGCAAAAAATATTCTAAGTCTGGAAACACTACGCCTTGCTACGTGGGAGACGCTTGTGCAATCGACGTGCAAGTCAACTTTGTAGTGTCTATACACGTAAGAATGGTGAAGTACAGTCACGTACACACGTCAGCGGCAATAATGCCTCAACATAGTCAACTCAGCAAGCGTCACGGTGTTCGTAAAGTGCGAGATGGTGAAAATCATCAGTTCCAGAGCAAATTTGCACCCCTACAGGCCAGAGGTGCCCTTGAAATTGAAGGTTAAGATCCAGTTGTTAATGGTTGTAAGTACAGTCATTGTCTCCGAAACTCTACCAGCTTTCTAATGAGTCATCAAGTGAATTCATCAGATTTGTGAAACTTCGGCAAACGACGGCGGAAGCGGAAGAAACTGAAAATTTACGCATCATGGACCAAAGTCAAAATGCTACAGGCAGTTGGCCAGTACAAAGTGTCAAAATCTAAGCCTCAAACTCATCACAGGGGTTTCTGCGGAGAAAGATGCTGAAAAAGATGCTTCGCGATGGAGGGGATTTTCAAATGGCAGAAAATGCAAAAAATATTCTAAGTCTGGAAACACTACGCCTTGCTACGTGGGAGACGCTTGTGCAATCGACGTGCAAGTCAACTTTGTAGTGTCTGTACACATAAGAATGGTGAAGTACAGTCCAATACACACGTCAGCGGCAATAATGCCTCAACACAGTCAACTCAACAAGCGTCACAGTGTTCGCAAAGTGCAAGATGGTGAAAATCATCAGTTCCAAAGCAAATTTGCACCCCTGCAAGCCAGAGGCGCCCTTGAAATTGAAGGTTAAGATCCAGTTGTTAATGGTTGTAAGTACAGTCATTGTCTCTGAAACTCTACCAGCTTTCTATGAGTCATCAAGCGAATTCATCAGATTTGTGAAACTCCGGCAACGACGGCGGAAGCGGAAGAAACTGAAAATTTACACATCATGGACCAAAGTCAAAATGCTACAGGGGCGCCCTTGAATAAGGCCTATCAGATGTCAAAATTTGCAAAAACCGTTTCCGAGGGATCTCTTCAGATTCAGCCCAACTCCGCAATGAACACGTTCGCCAGTTCGTAAGACATATTGAGCAACCGTGGAAGTTGATCCAACAACCACGTAAAATGGAGGGAAAATAAAAGTGAAAATATCAAATTGTACCTCGATAGGCCAAGGGCGCCTAGCCTTTTAGCCAGCTAGTTGAGGTTTTCGGCAACTGTCGTCTTCACAAGATCTGTTCAGAATCCTCCTAGCTATGCAGTGAATCCAACCCTCAGCCCTCGAGATCCGTCAAACATCCATAGATGAAGAATCAGCGGAAAATGCTGAAGGAAAAAGACAGGCAAGAAAATGGCTAAGTATGGAAAAATGCACCTTTCTTGAGAAAGGCGCCCTTCTAATGGAGATCTTAGAAGCAGTTTTCTTGCTTCATCACTCCTAGGAACATCTCTTCCAAGTTGTTCCATCTCTGCGATGAGATCATCGACACATACATCAGAGCAATCCAGCTCCCGGCAGCAAGGGTCAAAGTGGAGCGTTCGGTTGAAAGTTACAACTTGCAAAATCATTCTCAAGAGTGCAATTGCGCCCTTGCATTTGAGGTCCTTATTTCAACTTTCAGACGTTGAACATACAGTCATCCTTTGAGGAATTCTTTCAGCTACGCGATGAATCCAGCATCCAATTGACAGATCATCACTCAATGTAATGACCCCTTTTTGGTGAAAGCACATGAACCCGAACCTTGCATTCAAAGTGTTTCTCAAAGAGGCATTATAAATGTTAGAGATCATTAAATTTCAATAATAACATCTGAGAAGGTCAAAGATGGTATAACTATTTGATTCTTGTCAAAGGATTATTCATTTCCCACTTGCACCTACCATGCATGATTCTTCTATAAGATGCTACATAAGTACATCAGACATTAAATATCTTTTCAAACTCCTATAAATGGAATTCTCTTATACCATAATAAATGAATAGAGTCATTTCTACTTGCAAGACTCAATAGTTGCTACAATCATTATCATTGAATATTTGTAAATATATATATATATATATATAATCACTCTTTTATTTATGTCAATTGATATTTATTTATTTATATATAATTATTTATTTGTATTGATTTACATTAATTATTCTCACTTATTGATACTTGTATATACATTTATTCTTTCCTTATCATATATATATATACACCCCTCCATATTATTTATCTTAGAACTTGTCTATATAAATAATTATCACACATGCCTGCTAAAGACACATGTCAGTCCTACTTATTGACTAATCCTTAACTCTTGTTTATTCCTATTAAATTACCTTTTACTGCATTAAGGCCAAGCGCTGACATCAGGTATCACTTACTTGTCTGAACCGATTTGCCAATGTAGACCAGTCTGCCCTTTAACCTTCCAGCAGTGACTTCTACCTTCAGCCACGTGAATATTCTTTGGTTCTGTCTGCTGGCCTTCCTTCCTTGTCCATTCCTTGTCAGAAATAGATTTCTCTTTTTTATTCGATGTCCTTTTTCCTTCTCTTTATACTTAACACAATTTTAGGCTACTGCTGGGACCCACGTTTCAGACCTTGTCCCCCATTTGAAAAGC
Organism: Sequoia sempervirens; assembly: GCA_007258455.2. NCBI lineage: Eukaryota > Viridiplantae > Streptophyta > Pinopsida > Cupressales > Cupressaceae > Sequoia > Sequoia sempervirens. Next base: position 39,547 of record VDFB02158597.1, on the reverse strand, counting down.
AGTGAACTTAAACAATGAATATTTTGTAGAACTCACAATTCCTCTTAATGCCTCTCCGTTGGATTAAAGAGAATATCTTGTAGGTAATTCCCATACTCCTCTTCTCCAGCGATTCTCCTTAAATCTTCTCACGTCACAAGCATTACTCACCCCTTCCAAGAATCGCGCCCCTTCACTCGTATTTTATGATCGCTGCCTTTGCTTTATTTAGCATTTGTTAAAACTCAATGTTCTATGAATTTACGATTATAATATTTATTCATTTTCTATGATTTCTTTAATGTAATTAATCATATTAGTAATATATATTTTTTGTAATCTGCTTCGTTATTATAATATGGGTAATTGATTATATAATTATAATATTACCTTATGGTAATTATAATTATAATGATATTACTAGTATTTCTTTCATGTCTTAAATATGTATTTTGTATTTATAATTCTTCAATAATGATAATTTAATTATAATATTATTTTATTTTTATATTTTATATTTATTACATCGATATAATATTTATGATGTTATTTATAACAATCATTATTATAATATTTTCCGGACAGTTACAATTGTGTAATATCATATGGTTAACTATTTTAATTATGCTTCTAAACGCCACAAAAACGGGGACATGACATTCACCAATAGCGACAAATTAAAGCACGAAGAGGTAAAATCCAAAAAATGGTTGTCTGGTGTCATATGCACCCTTTTGAGAAAAGGCGCCCTAGTTTTTGAGGCATCAAACGAAGTTTTTAGCTCTCGCAGCTCCCAGCAACGTCTCGTCAGACTTGTTCCAGCTACGCGATGAATGTGTCAGCTCAGCTCTAAGATCAACTGGACATCTGAAATTCAAGGTCCAACAAAAGCTACAGTGACGTTTCCATAAGAAGCTAAAAAGTGGGAGCTTAGCAAAAATGTTGAGTAATGGCGCCCAAAAAGTCAAAATTTGACTTTTAAAATTGAAGTGCATGCTCTGGTCGCCCTAGGAAGGAGGAGTCAGTTAATTGAATTAAATAATATTAAAACTTCAATTTGAAACATTAGTTTTACTTGCATATGGCGTATTTTCTTCATTTCTTTTAAGTGGCACCCATTTCAAGGCTCAGTCTCTGTTTTTGTTAACTAAGTGCGGCCCAATGAGATAATTGCATCCTAAATTTAAGGTTTTTGTTTGCATGTGATGCCTAAACCCTCAAAAATTCTTTAAATAGGCATTTGGGCATCCATTATTTTCACAGCAGGTTGAAGGAAAACATGTATTTTCTCGTGCAAGCTAGATCTAAAGGCGCTATAGGTGTTATTTTTTAGTGTTCTTCGCAAATACAGGTCCAGATTATTTAGCAGACTTCATTCAAGGATAGGCAGAGGTAGAATATAACTACTATTTTTTCTCTCTTATTTCTTCTATCCTTGGCTTAGGTTTTCTCTCGCATGTCCAAGTAAACGACAGTATGTCACAGTTTGATCATCTGGGTATGTTGTGCACGGCATTCTCTTAAAAACCCATGTGTTAAAATTTTTCAGGAAAAATTGCCTCGTAGCTTCACTTTTTGAAGCTTTGCTTTTTTCCGGAGATTCCTTTGCATGGTAGAGAAAAAGTCAATATTTTGCAAAACGAAGAATCTGCGTTTGTTTAGAATCATTTTCTCTACAAAACCCATATTCCAGAATTTTTTGAAAAAATTTGCCCCCCGCAACCCCTGCTGCCCCCTGTTGTTTTTTTCCAAAAAGTCTTTGCATGTGAAGCAAAAAGGCATTTTTTCGAATTTCTAACGTTGTGGATTTGCTTAGAATCATTTTCTCTACAAAACCCACGTCTTGGAATTTTTCGTGAAAATTGCCACTCAACAAGCTATTTTTAGCCTCACTAGGAGCTATTTTAGCCTCACCGAAAAAGTTGTCAGAACATAGCCGTGTTTACAGACAACAGGGTAGTTTTTCATAATGCAATTCACTCAGACTGAATTCTAGACCAAAACGGTCTTAGTTCATGATTTCATCAGAACGACTGACACAAATTTGCATCAAGTGGGTCCAAAGGTTCACTTGACTTGAATGCTTTAGAGATGAGCCAGATTACACTTCAAAACATCGAGGAGTCTGGGTTGCTAGAGGCAGCTTCACTTCCAATCATAGTACAGTGTATAGAATTCATAATGTCTTGTGTAAAGCATTACAATTCTACTACTCGAGAAATTCAATCAGTGGATGGACGAGTGATATGCAGTATCAGGCCCAAGGACATTGAGAAGTGCTTCAATATTCCTCTAAATCCGAATAATTTGGTCATTACCATGGAACAGTGTGAGAAGGTGATCAATGCTAATAAGGAGAAATGTCAGAGGAGAATGGCAGAGAGATGGCTCAAACAAAAGAAAGTTAACTTGCCAAAGAATGTGGGTTGTGGAGAATTCAAAGATGAATATGCGGTTATGATTACCCTTCTTAACCGTGTTTCTGGTCAAGAAGATGCCAACAAATTCCAATCTTGGATGTATTACATCATGGCTCAGATCATCAACAGCAGGAAGCATTACGACTGGGCCTCTTTGATCAGCGACGTTCTCCAAAGACAGATGACCAGCTTCTTGGTTGCTCACGAATTCCACATGTGCTCGTACCTCGTGTATCTAATAGCCTTCCAAGGCCAATTTAGAGAGTTGAACACTATGGGGATTTTAAGTGTACAAAAAGTTCATCAATATTACGCATAGCTTGAGTTCACACAATCCAAGCGACACTTCAAGCGAGTGCAGGAAGCATTTTTTATGTACACAGTAAGGAACTTGGATCGGGAGCTACATGTACGTATCTCAGCGGAAGCCAAAGTAGCGATGGTAGAATGGGCAGATTGGTTCATTCAGTTCCCTACCTATACCTACATCCACGTCTATGGATATGCAAGTCATCCAGCCATGCTACCCCGTTATCCTTCGGATAAGGTGGTGTTCATGGAGTTTCTACAGCAATTGTATGATGTTCACTCCTATCTGCGCAATAAACGCAAGCCGACTGCCACTTTTCCATTACAAATGGGGATTTACAGGTGCAAGACAGCAGTTGACGCCAAGGCTATGGGCCATGAGTTAGTGGGACTTAATCTTAAGTATCTCATTGAGAGACGCTCATATGACCCTTGGGGTCACTTCTCAGCACGCCTTGGCAGTCATTCTTATCACAAGCCTTCCATGGAAGATTACTGGTTCAACTATGAGAACGAGTTCAAGGTGCGTCAGTGCAACTACAGCAGGTTCACCCTTTCAAAAATTTTTGTTTTCATGTCAAAGGATGTGGGAGGGTTGCCAGATGATGATGGGGACATCACACTTCCTCAATTCTTCAAAGAACAAGTTGACACGCAGCCGCTTCCAACCGTCAATTGGTTTGCCAAGGAATGCACATCTATTAAGGAAAGTTCAAGTAGGGTTCTCAAAAACAGCATACTCTACTTGGATAGCAAGAAGACAAGGAGGGCAGACATGCCAAATACAGAGCCGCCACCGGTGGTTACTTCACTGCCTTCCACTTCAAAGTCAAAACCTAGACAAAAGAAAAGGAGTAGTCCTCCCAAAGGAAGAAAAATGTTAGGGAATTCAAAGGGAAAAACACTAGTTGCTGATTTGGACCAGCAAGAACAACATGTGGAGTTTGCCACACATTCGGTTGAAAGCATGTCAGAAACAGAGGTAGAGCCTCCTATGCCATCGCCAACACCACAGCAATCTCCGATTCCGGTTCACATCGACTTGGAGCCAAACTCGCCACCGCGTAGCAGTGCTTCCACACATTCCCACTCATGAGGAGTTCCTAGGACTAACACTGATCCTTCCAGTGAGATTAGTAGAGACTCGTCTTGGCTTGAGAATCAGTTGGGTAGGAAGAGGAGGCAGCCATCCTACAAACTGGACTTCTTAGATTTTAATCATGTCTACCAAGACACTCCAAATAAAAAGATAAAGAAGCAAGTCCATGTAGAAAGGAACACTGACAAGGAGATCATAATTGAGACCGATGCACCGGTAGAGGATAAAAACTTGGACGAGGTAAAAGTTGATGACTTCACCTTGATAAAGGTCAACCTTGGTAGAAGCACACGCCAAGCAGACATTGATTTCCTCAAGTTTGCAACAGAAAGCATAAAAGATAGAGTAATAAAGGATGGAGAAGACAAAGCAGCCCTCAAGGCTGAAAACTACCAGCTTCAACAGTATATCTCCAACCTTATGCACAGCACTGAGAATGTCACCGCCTTGCTCCTACAGATGTTAGAGTTACCAGTAGAGCAAAATCAGCTAAATCAATTGGTTGTATATGGGAAGAGCCTGAAAGACTAGGAAGTGGAGTTTGTCACAAGGGGTCGCTTCATACTTTCAGAATTGTACCAGTTGAGGTACAACGCCCATGAACTTCATACACAAATTCAAGATTCAAAGCGAGAATTAGCGGTTGACAAACCACGGAACGAGATCATGATCTCTCACCTGAGGACGGCATATGATTCAGTCACTGCAGAAGAGGATAAGGAAGCTATTTTTGCTTGGAGCTAACAATTAATCTTCAAGGTAAAAATACATGAAACAATTTCTGCAGAGTTGGCCGAGAGCAAAGAAAAGGTGACAAATGCTATCAAGTTCGTGAGAACTTTCATGTCACGAGTCCCTTGCTAGTATCAGCATGAGGGTGGTGAGTACATTGAGCTCGCCAACGTACAGTCAGAGTTGTAGATTCTCATTCATGGGATTTTCAGTGGTGATTCAGTTGGATCAACTTACAATCATGTCAGCATTATTTGATGAGGCAGTCAAGAGTGGAGAAGAACTGCAGAGTCAGATCACGAGCGGTGAAGAGATGTTGAGGAGACACCGAGTACTTCAAAGGAGTATCAGTGCTCTAGATGGTGATGCAGTCAACAACCTCGTGGAGGGGTTAATTGCCCAAGATAGCTGCTAGTGAACTACAGATCAAGGCTTCCCACCTTTTCAGGATAGACATTAGACACAGCAGTTAACTTGATGCCTCTTTCCGAGTTAACTTGTCGATCCACAATTCATTGCATGTCTATTTTGGAAATACCCATCTACATATGGAGTTCTCATGTAGTTTTCAGTTTCAATTAACTAATGTTAGTTATCAATTGACTTTCATATCAATAAGGACGTGTGTTGCAACGTCCATTTATTTTAGTTTTAATTCAATTAACTGAGGTAGATTTTCCAGTTAACTGTATAGTTGCATACATTTAGGTTTAGCAATAAATCTTGCATGCTTGCAAGACTCATGTTAACTAAAGGAGATTTTAGGGTTTCCTACTCCTTTGAGGTTTATAAATAATAGCATTCTTGCTCATTGTATTTTCAACTTTTGTTGTAATAATTTTTTGTTGTGCCCACCTTGTCGTGCAATATTGCTATTTTGTGCTGGTTCACTTTGTTAATATAAAGTTGGTTTGATCGTTCATTTGTGTGATAAGTCCTTCATGCAATTTGTTGTCCTAGATTTATTTGTTTTTAATAAGCTTGTTTCATATCTACACCTCGGATAGGGGTTCCTCCTCCTTGGGAATTTAGAAATAAAGTTTATCATTTGATGTTGTTATTAATAGTTTTTCTTTCATATCTACACCTCGGATAGGGGTTCCTCCTCGGGAATTTAGAAAGAAAGATTTTCATTTAAGTGTTGTTTTTAGTAAGTTACTTTCATCCTACACCTCAGATAGGGATTCCTCCTCCTTGGGAATCTTGAAAACTAGCTTTTTGTTTGATGTTGTTTCCAATAACCTTCATTTCAGCCTACGCCTCGGATAGTGGTTCCTCCTCCTTGGAAATCCTGATATAAAGTTTATCATCTAAACATTCCCACTCGCTCCTAAGTCCTCATGCTCTGATTTTCTTGAGAAAATAGGATAGTTTTAGCATTAGCTTAGTTGTAGTTAAGAATTTGCAAAACCAAAGAAAAACTTTAGCTGCAATGTGTATTGGTTTTCTTAACCTTGTGCCTCTTCCAGTTGAGTCAAAAAGATAGGATTTAGAATATTTTACTTTTGCATGCATATCAGCAAAAGAGGGAGTTTTCCCTCTTTAATGTGAAAAGCAATTCATCTGTGTGTTGTTGATAGACTCGGGTGCCTCTTTCCACATGACCTCTCACAAAGGTTGGTTCTCAAAGTATGATTATGATGTTGGGAAGGTGTATCCGAGTGATCACTCTCACTTGAAGATTGTTGGCCATGGAAGAATAAAGATTTGATTCCCCAATGGTAGAGTGAAGGGAATTGATGGTGTCTTGCATATCCCTGGTTTGGCACGGAACCTACATTCAATAAGTTGAGTGATGTGGGTGCGTAGGTTGTTTTCTCGAGTGGTGGATGCAAGATGACTAGAGGTTCTATGGTGCTTGCTAAGGGTGTTTGGATTGGCACCTTGTATAAGCTAGATGCATGCATGGTTCAATGCAATAGTACTTCTATGGAGTCCAAGAAGAGGGCTAAAGATTCTTCATCCTCACCATTTGATCGAGCAGAGAAGAAAATTGTAGTTTCTACATTTGATGGTCATGCTTTGTGGGAACCTAAGGGTGCCAATGCTTTGGATATGAAATTCCCAACTGAGAAGACAATGTTATGGCACCAAAGACTTGGCCATATTGGTGAGAAGGGTCTTAGAGCCCTGAAAAATAAGAGCCTTGCTGAAGGCCTTGATGATTGTAATCTCGAGTTTGATTTTTGTGAACAATGTATATATGGAAAACAACACCATGTTTCTTTTTATTCTAGTTCTCATAAGTCTTCTGGGGTATTGAATTATATTCATCCAAATGTGTTTGGTCCTGTTAATGTTCCTTCATTATCTAGATCTGTGTATTTTGTCTTATTTACAGATGACTATAGTAGGACATTTGTATATTTCCTCAAAAGTAAGTCTGAAGATTTTAGCCGATTTAAGGAATTCAAATCCTTGGTTGAAAATCAAACTAGTAGAAAAATTAAGTGTTTGACAATGGATAATGGTGGTGAGCTTTGCTCGTCAGTTCCATAAGGACTATGGGATTGAGAGACACAAGACAACTCCATACACCCCACAGCAAAATGGAGTTGCAGAGAGGATGAACAGAACACTAATGGAGAGGGTTGATGGAGAGGGCTAGGAGTATGTTGAGTGGTGTTGGCCTTGAACAGAAGTTTTCGGCTGAAGTTGTAGCCACTACATGTTGTTTAATTAACAGATCTCCTACTTCAGTGCTTGTTGAAAAGACACCCATGGAGGCGTGGTTTGGTAAGAAGCCCTCAATGAGACATCCCAGAGTCTTCCAAGTTGTGAGGCATATGCTCATGTGCCTAGTGAGAAAAGATCTAAATTGGAGAACAAGTCAATTAAGTGTATCTTCATTGGCTATGGTGTTGGTGTGAAGAGTTACAAGCTTTGGGATCCAATTGCAAAGAAGGTTCTCTATAGTAGAAGTGTGATCTTCCAAGAGTTGAAACCTTCCACTATTGTTCTACAGCCAAAGACAAAAGAGAAACAAAAAAAGTAGGAAGTTTAGATCCCACCTACTCTGAAGAAAGATGAACTTAGCACTCCTGTCGCATCTGATGAGGGCGAGAGATCAAGCAGCTCTGAAACCTTTGAAGAGGAGCAAGAACTTCAACCTCAACAATTGAGGAGGTCTACACGTGTTGGGCGGCAACCGAAAAGATTTGGATATTCTATGTTGGGTTCCAGTTGCATATTTGCTTTAAATGCTGACATTGATGAGCCTAGGAATGTTAGAGAGACTATGGGCATCCATGATGCAGATTCCTGGATGGAAGCCATGGATGAAGAGATGGCAACATTGAAGAAGAATGCTACATGGGATCTGGTACCTTTTCCTAAAGGACAGAAACCCATTGGATGCAAATGAGTGTTCAAGAAGAAAATTGGTCTAGATGGCAGTGTTGAGAAGCATAAAGCACGGTTGGTCGCGAAGGGGTATTCTCATGTGGAGGGAATTGATTATAGTGAGATATTCTCTCCTATAGCGAAGCTAACATCCATTATGTTCCTACTATCACTTGCAACAACTTATAATCTAGAAGTGGAACAGATGGATGTGAAGACAACATTCCTTCATGGTGATCTGGAGGAAGAAATTTATATGTCACAGCCAAAGCATTTCATTGAGAAAAGTAAAGAGAACCTGGTATGCAAGTTGAAGAAATCTCTATATGGTTTGAAGCAATCTCCTAGAATGTGGTACCAAAATTTTGACACATACGTGTTGTCTTTGGGATTTCTGAGATAAAAATCTGATCATTGTGTCTATTACAAGACTGACAACGGTCGTATTCTCATCATAGTCCTTGTAACAACCACCCCTGATTATTTTTATTTGTTTTGTTGAGTGTATTGTGAAGTGCAGGTTTGTTTGAATTCAAATGTTTGCAACATAACATTCATTAATAACATTGCAAAGAAGGAAATCAACCATAAAATAGCATTTTCTTCACATTGCATCATTACAACATATATTGGTTATAACATCCAATGAAATCAGACTTATTGAAATAATTTGTAGACCTGACAACAGCAGTTTCAGATCTGATAACAGTCCCAAATGAAGGTCTTACAGTCATTAAATGAGCAGCAATACATTCAAATGTTGCACCCAAACCAAGATACAATATAGGCTAACCAACCATAGCACTTAATCTCTGATGAACAGCTGCACAAACGTTGTAGAAGGCAGATTGCATGTAAGTACACGAGTATTGCTCACCCTCAAACTGGCACGGCTCCCTAGGAGGGGTGATTTGCTCCCATAAATCAATACTCCTCCAAAAAATGCAAATGAACACTTGAAATGAGGTGCCCAACTATGAGGAGTCTTTTGGAAAACTACCCAAAACCAAACTTTGAACTCCAACTGAGCTATACGAACAAATCATCACTTCCAGCCATTATGTAAAATGGATTTCCAGAATTCTGGAAATGAATAACAAACCTTTGATAATGCGACCTTAACACCCCCAAACATCTAAATGAAGCAAATCATCTAGCACACCAAAACCTTTGATCCCACATCAAAACATTGAGAAAATCTTCATTATTCAACCTCCAAAATGATGAAAATCAGGAACTTTTTAAGCACAATGGTGATCCCTAAAATAAAGCTACTCTTCCCGACTAGGGTGGATCTTTCACCACTGAAACCAACTACTAACGGTGAGGGTATTCGTCCTCAACTCGCAGAAATAGAAACCTATAAGCATTCCAACAGCATCCTATTATGTTGTCAAAAGATAGATAATCAAATGAGAGCCCAAGAGATGCTTTTATAGAAGGAAATTAGGGCAACATAGTTTCAATTCACTTTGCCTCCAAAACCACACGCCCCCTTCATGAGCCTTTTTATTTATTTTAAATTACTTATGCCTCCTTAAACTAGGTGTCCACTTTTCAAGGCTATAATTTGGCCTTTAAAAACAACTTTATTTCACATTTTCCTAGGCATGAGACAAGTGACCTTTTAATGAACACATGACCCTCACTTAAGTTATAAAGTCACTTTATAACATAAGTGACAAAAAATACAAATATTAATTTGATTACCCTTAGAACTCACCAACACCCAAACAAAAAATATTGCATCGCTGATGAAACATAGGCCAATACCAGCTACCAAAAATACACTTACTAAAAATTGCGACTACTAAAAAATAATAAGTGTGCCCAAACACCAAATTGGCACAATCTAAGATGTATTGAGACTTACTATAAATAGTAAGTACTGAAAATGGTCACTACTATAAATAGTAAACTCTGCCAGAAAGCACCAAAACCACCACAAAGCCCAACACAGGCTCTCAATCCCCTAACCAACTCCACTTAGCCCTGAAATAGGCTAATGGAACTCCATAATTGATCAGATGCAAGAAGGGGACATGTAATGTCCCACCCCAGGTGGACACTTGCAAAATTAAAAATTTTGCCTATGGGATATGATGATGGTTTACCAAGTGTATGCTTGTTTTGATATGTTTTGGATTTTTTAAGAATTTTGCCAGGTATTACAGATATCAAATACATTTACAGATTGCAAGGTATTGGAAATGGATATAAATGCAATGGCAATCCAAATCTGATTACATATAGTTTGCTTAAACAATAAATATTCAAATCAGTTTGACATTCTTTTCTTTGCAAATACAATCAATCATACTAGGATAATGATAAAAGTGATTGTCTTCAACTTTGAGTCTTTTGCAGCCACCATAGAAGATCTGGAGATGATCGTTCTGCAGCCAATAGGGGTTTCTCCATCCTCAAAACTCTTGCAAATGCTTCAGCTGATCTGGACGACCAATATTGAAGAGGTTAGAGCTCATATAGCTAGGCATCTGGCCTAGAAATCCTCACGCCACCTATCTATACTGGTACAACTGGCAATAAATGCACAGTACGTCCTGAGACAGCAGTAGTACGGCCCAGTAACATGAAGACATAGCCTCTTGAAGACCCACGTGGTTGTAGATGACAGTGATAACAGAAAATTAAGGCTTCTTCAATGGACTTTACTATAATCTGGAAATTGCTGATTAAACCCTTGAAATTTCTATCAATAAATATTCCAATCTGCTCCCATGAGATTCCCATGTGCCAATAATGAGAGCCTCTAACAGCAATAAATATTAGCAATAATGGATGTCTTCAATAATCAAAAATCAGCTCTACCAACCCTCGACTGATCTCAAGAATCTCTTCCAAACTTCATCAATATGCACAATGCTGACCTCTGTATGAAGCCAATCAGATAGGCAATCTTCAACTGGTATTTCACAACCTCAGAATGCAAGAACAATGAAGAAACTTTGTTCTCCAATGCCAAGTATGCTGAAAACCCTAGGTTTCCACCTTCAAGAGCCAAGCTCTCCAAAAGCACAAAATCCAATATGTTAAAAATGATCCAATGATGCCTTTTCCATTTGCTTTTGGTGATTTATATATCCTCTCTAAATGGGTCGATCCCCTTTATAATCATTTAAATGATATTAAATGCTTTTGATGTTGACTTTATAAAAAGCATTAATTATAACCCACATAAAAGTACCTTTTTAATTAATTGACTTTGAAGTCAAAAAGTGGCCCATTCACTTAGAGTGAAAATATAACATTAAAATATGCACTTTATAATTAATTATTAATAAAGTATTACTTTATTAATAATTAAAATGACATAACTCCAAAAATAATCATGATTTCTCAATTCTGTCTAAACCAGGGAGTCAACCACTGCATCCATTGCACGTCCAATTGCCTTACTATAAATAGTAATGTTGGCCTCCAATACTCAACCCATTTACTATAAATAGTAAGTACCTCCAAACAGAACCAAAAACCCCTGAATAGCCTAGCCTCAACATATACCAACAATCAGGAGAGATAAACGCTGACAACAGCCACCTGAAGAGCTCAATTAACTCCACAACAGGGTCCTCTAAACACTAATATTAGCCTACAAGGACCCAGTGATAGGCTAAATCCTCTAACTCTGATGCTCATGAAAATAGGGACATTATAGTCCGCCCTCCTTGAAATTGTTTGTCCCCAAGAAATCTCCACTGTAAAGAAACTCCACTCCACTGGAGGCCCAAGGGAAGAACTGCAAAATATCCCACACATCTCTAACTGACTCCTGTAGCACCAGCATAAACACAACTGCGCAAAATATCCTTGGATCCCAAACCCAGAATGGAAGTCTTCCATGCATAACATCCTCAAACTTTTGTTGCTCTCTTTTGTCTCCAACTTCACCATGCCGAGAATGGTGAAGCAACCCAATATGACCCATCCAATACATAGTGCCAAACCTGTCACCACCTGGATCCCAAAACAACCGAACCTGACATCCATCCGCCATGAAAAGAAAAAAATATCTAGAAGCATCTGCAACACAATATCTCTCTACAACCTCTATGAAACTCCCACGGATGTGATAACTAACCAAGCCATCATGCCCACTACCACTACGACCTCCCTAAAGCCATGTCTCCAATTGAAATCCAGAAGTGGCAAACTCTGTCAAGTACACATCAACATGATGGTAATCCAACCTTTGATCCTACAAGTAATCCCCTAAAACAACTGAGTTGGGTACTTGCAACCTCTAGTCCCATCTCCTAAAGATGGCAACTCTCCATCCCACAATGGATGGTATAAGCCTTGAGCCAATCCACACCGACGCATCATCAAATCCTCCATGTGTGGACTAAAGGATCAGTGATGAGCACTCCTCACTATGCAATCAAGATAAAATGCTTCCACCTCTGTCAATGGCTGACCATCATAGTCCTGGGGAACACCCTCCTCGTCAATCTCATCACTCTCGACACTAGAATCAAAAGATGGCTCATGTCTCTGATCCCGAATGGCTAATTGGGTAGGCACTCTGGCAACCCTCTCCGTAAACGCAATAGCAAAATCCCTATCACAAAGCAAATGGAGGTATTATCATTTCAATGCCTCCAAAGCATGCCTAATAAAGTGCAAATCTCGAATGCGAGTACCAGTTGAGACTCCATATTGTCTCTCCTCAAACTCTGCTCTCCAAAGAAGGTACTCAACAAAATTATCTGTGCAGACAAAACGAGATAGGGTCGATTCAATCTTCTCTCCTGTAACCTTCAATTGATCCCTCCAACTCTATGGCTCAACAAACTATCGATCATAATTAGTTGCATGGGATGAAATGACTGATTTGCTTCCAGGAGAGGGAAACAAATCAACATAAGTACCAATCTCCCAACTAGATGATACTCTGCATATCTCCTATTAAGATGGAGTAGCGTTGTGTTCTGTCACACAACTCTCTGGAGAATCCACTACTACATCACAAGAGCTGTCAATAATTTTCCCCGCATCACCTGTCATGGGACTATCCTCAGGAGAACCCGGTGCAATGAGTGGTTCTCTACTACTCTCAACCAATGTAGTTATCCCATCTAGGTCATCTACACCTGCAACTGATGTCGCCACATCCTCAACACTCCCATTACCACAACCCGTGGATGCTTGATCCTCACCAACCACTGCCATGGAAACCTGAACTATATCTCAAGATGGTGAAGATTGTGCCAAACTCAACTCCACGGTAAGCTCCTTTATCCGTGACTGTAACTCTTGAAGGGCCAATTGAGTGCTCTTCAAAGATTCCATGGTCACCTCAAGCTCATAAGTGAGCTCATCAACCTCCTCTTCCTTCCCCTTCAATGCATCATAATAGATGCAATCTCACTCGAGAAGATAATCTCTGTCAGCAAGTGACTGGAGGTAATCTTGTTTCATTATTCCAATTGCTTCTCGGAGCGCATGAAACTCTGTAAGGGAAAGACCACTATCACAGTGCTCATCTGTCAGGGGAATACTCCAACCATAAGTAGCCAACATCTGACGAACAACATCAAAATGCTCTATGGCTGTGGCAATCATGTTGTCATTAACCTTTAACTTCCCTACCAAATGATGAGGACCCTAGAACTTATCACTCCCATACAAGTTTTCTGATTCATAATCTACAACATGATATGAGGTTCTATCATCATCGCTCAATAAATGATAAGTAGCATCATGTGTACTGTCGACTTTGCACACAATATCATCAAAGGTATTGCTGCTATGTACCTCATAGGATGGCTCAAAAGACATTGTATGTAATGTCCCCACTTTCATGAGCATCAGAGTTCGTAAGGATTAGCCTATCATTTGACCCTCGTAGGCTAACAATTATGGATAGAGGGTCTTCTGTGGCAGTTACCGGTGATTTAGGGACATTACTCTTCAGCTGGATTCAGGTTTTGGCCTTTCCACAAGTTATTTGACTCAGATTGGCACACTTACTATTTATAGTAAGTTACTATTTTGGGATATTAAGGGTTCCTATTAATAGAAAGACACCTGAGCAGAGCATATTGGCAGTGTTGACTTTGATTGGGCCTTTGCAGCTGTTTCTAGACTCAGTTTCACATACTTACTATTTATAGTAAGTCACTATTCAAGGTTTCTATTTTTTAGACAAGCATCCAATCACATGGAGAACAGGGAGAGTCGACTCCTGGCTCAGACGGCTTAGCAATTAGACGAGTACATCAAGAGATATTAAAGTTTAAGTGACTTAAGTGATTTATTTAATATTTTAATATTATTATAAAGTTATAAAGTAACTTTATAATAATAAAGTCACTTTAATATAATAAAGTGTGTTAAGTGAATAATTTAATGTGGGAATAAATTTTTTATCCCACATTGGCCAGGAAGGTGTTTGAGCTCTTTCAAAGAAAGAATAAAAAGAGAGGCAAGAGCTCATTCTCAGTATCGAGTTGATGAATATTATTTTGGTTCATTTTTATTGTGGAGCCTAGGGCTTTCGCAGTTTTCTTCTTTGATCATAGGAAACAAAAACTTCCTATTGATAGCATAACTAAGGGAGTGATAGATCTCTTGAAGGGTTGCAAATTGAGGAGAGGATAATTCGGCCCTTTCATTTGTGCAAATTGGTGAAGTTTCACAAGGGTTTTGAAGATTACTACTTGCAGATCTGAATTGTTGTTAAGCGCTACAGTAACTCGTGAATAGTGAAACGCTACAATAATACGTGAATAGTATTAGCAGTATATTTTACTTTGTTGTCGGCCGTAGTCGGCCTTGGTCGTAGTCGGCCAATTGCTAATAAAGCTATAGATTAGTAAAAATAATACATGTCATGTACTTCGAGTAATCATGTTCGGATTAATGTTAATGTTAATGTTGTTATGAAACGTCGTGTCGGTTGGTTATCTAACCACCGCCGAACGTTATATGTAGTCTGTTGGGATAGTCGGGAGATAGTTATGTGCCGATGGTTATATTGTTAAGTACTGCTGATGCTCTTGGATTGTACATGATATTTCTGATAATGAATAAAGTTTCTGGTATTCAAACATGATATCTTTCTGGTTACTGTTTTATTCTCTGTTCTGCACATGACTAGATTGCCAGTAGTATGTAAGATTTGAATTACATTCCGTGGGCAAACATTTGGCGCCGTTGCCTGAGCGGACTAGGGCATCACTCGTCATGGCAGCGTAATGGGTCAACTGGCGGAAGAACCTGTAAATGCTAATGAGGAACGGGAAGACTCGTTGACAGAAGATCTGGTAAATTTGTGGAAAATATCGTTACGTGACCACGTGCGTAGGGAATCCCACATTCGGGAGATCCCTGAGGAAGTCATCTGGGATCGGTTGGAAGTAAACGACGAGGTGAACCACCTCTTGAATCGCATGCCCAGGTTACTGGCCCGCCATTTCATTATCCTGCAGGATTTGCGAGAAGAGGACCGCGAGCGCCAAAGGCAGCAAATCGTACAACGTTGTGAAGACAGAACTGTTGTGACCTTTTCACACATCGCCCCATTCAGATGGGGACCCCCTTATTTTTGCTCCGTTCTGGTTTTTTTTTGGCTTGGGTTTTTCCTCGCTCTCTCGCTCTGTCTCTTTTCTGGTGTCCGTCTTTCGGGGGTTGTGTCGTCATTAAGCTTAAACGTGGAGATATTGGCCAATTCTAAAATTAGGGTTTCATCATTTTTGGTCAAGTCAAGGTCAAGTAGGGCCAGTAAATTGAAAATTGAACTTAGCGTTGTTATCAGTAGACATCCAGCAGGCTTCCAGCCAGCTTTCATCAGATTCCGAGATACTTACTCTTTTTAGTAAGCTTGCAATTCAGGGCAATTTAATGCGACATTTTTTGATTCCGTCGTCACCGGCGTTCGAGTACATCGAGGCCCTTTGCATGCCAAATTTGAGCAAAGGTGGACAACTTACTATTTTTAGCGGTCCCGGCTTCGGGCAAATTCCGAGTCGGATCACGAGTTTTCTTTGCATACGGATATTCATACAGGTTTCGAGACCTTCGCGGTGATATAACATGCAAATCGAGATGACCACTTTCAGGATTCAGCCTTCCGAGGCTATTTTTAGGGTTTGCATGTCGGAGTTTCTTTTGCATGACAGGTGATTCGATGGAACTTGAGCCGGCGGTGATGGTGTGACATGCAAACAGATTCTCCTCGATGAGAACTTGCTTTATTTTAGCGAGGTGTGTCCCGTATGTGATTCAAAATCACGGTGATCGGTCTGCCAAAAGCGAGGCAAAGCGGAGATCTTTTTGTCGCGTACGAAGTACAAATTAGGGTTCGGCAGACCTAAAATAAATAAAGGACCAAAATCTTCAGCCGTGTAAACGCTGCGATCGGCGTTCTTCGAAACTATCTGCTTGGTGAAATTTCAAATTGAGCGGAGCGCTTACTGTTATAGTAAAATCAAATTGAAGCATTCTAAAAATGTAGTAAAATCGATTTACGCTAATCGATTAATGGAAAACCCAATAAGGTCGCGTGGTGAGGAGCGCCTCATCAAAATTTCACGTCGATCGGAGCTTGGGAGCTATCAGAATCAAGAGCTTACTATTTTTAGTAAGCCACCCTCAGAAACAGGCTATAAATAGCAGGGTGACTAAAAGTTGCAGTATCGACAGGATGAAAAGGTTATGAAGAAGCTGTGTTTAAAATTTCAGGCCATTCCGAGCTTCAGAGGCGCGAATACAGAGAACTTACTATAAATAGCAGGGCACGATGCTGGCGAGGATGTTAAAATTTTGTCTAAGTCTGGAGTCTCGTCCAGCAGGCAAGGCAAAATGCGCCCAACTCAGCTAGGGGCGTAGAAAAATTTTCAAGATGCAAGTTCATCCTTCACACAGGGCAAAATGCGCCCAAGGTAGAAAAAGTCAAAAGAAAGTCAACGAAATTTCATCCTGCTCAGGGGTCCAAATGCGCCCAAGATGAAAGAGGAAAAAGTTGAAAAAGTTTCTAAGTATGAGAAATCCGCCTCAGGGGTCAAAATGCGCCCATCCTTCACAAGAATGCGCCCAACTTTCAAAGGAGTCAAAGCATAGTCAACATTTTCATCCTTCTCCAAGGCCAAAATGCGCCCAAACTGGGCCATGTCAAGACAAAACATGGAAGTTGAAAGGTCACCCAAGGACGTTGGAGAAGTTTCATCCTCCTCCTACAAGGAAATGCGCCCATGTTTCAATGTAAAAGGTAATTAAAGGTGGTAATTAAGGTGAAAAGTTTACCAAAGCATGGTGAGAAGTGATAAAAGGTGGGCGTTATCCTCCTTCATGGCTAGAATGCGCCCAAGGTGGTGGGCCTTAGTGAAAACTTTGCTAGGCGTGTGAAGGGAGTTATAAGGCGTTGGAATATGTTAGGAATATTTCCTAAGGCGTTAAGAGTAAAATTGTTAAGTGTGATGTGCGCCAAGAGTAAGGGTGATATGCTAGGCGTTGGAAAATATTTGAAGGTGTGAGGAATTAAAATGAAGTGTGCGCCTAGGGAGTAAGGGAGTTATAAGGTGATTTTAAAAATCTTGAAGGAGTTGAAATATTTTTGAAGTGTGCTAGGCGCCTCAGGTAGAAATAAAATATTTTCTAAGTGTTTAAAAAAATTCTCTAAGGCGTTGGGCTTTTAAAATGAATATTTTCCAAGTGATGAGGTAAAGATAAAAAGTGCAAGAAGATTTTAAAATATTTCCTAAGGCAAATTTATTTTCCTTGGAAAATACGCCTGGAGCTTCAAGTTGATGAAAATTTTCGAGGCAAGCAATTTTTTTTTCTCAGTAATGAAGTCAGAGATGATGATAACGCAAGGTGATTCATTTTTTTTTTAGAAGTCAGAGCAACGCAGAGTGATCACAGGCGAAGAACGAGTTTAAATGATGGAAATGATATTTTTCTAAGGTTCAAAATTCGAAAAATTAAATGAACCCGTTCGTTGGGTACCCATGAATTCGAGACATTCTGACGAAAATTTGCTTCTGGGTACTAAATGTTCGTGATGATGAATGGATTTCTAAATCTTTCAAGCTTCGCCGACACTTTTTCAGTAGGGAATTTGATCAGTGCTTAAGTTATGAATTTTCCTAAGGGAGAATTTTAAATTTTCTAAGGCAAATTCGAATAAAATGAGTTTTCAGAGTGAATTTTCTTCGAACGATAAATCAAAAGGGAATTGCCTAGATGATTGTGATTAAATTCTTCAAAGATGAATTTTCCAGAGTTGATGATGAGGTTAAGAATTTGAATTCAAGTGACAGAGCTCCAGCTGGTGAGTAAAATATGATGAAGTTAAACTAAATTTTTCGAAGAGGAATTCAAAACGCCAGTCAAAGTCAAGTTTCTAGAAGAATAATATTCCCGACGACTGGAGACAAGTGTCAGAAACATCAGAGAGGGAAAATTCGAATTCTTGAAGTGGAGTAGTGGAGTTTAATGGCACTGGCTAAAAATAACGTCTTCTAGAATTCGAATTTTAGCTATAAAATGGAGAAGTTCTTCACTCATTTTCACAGCTGGAAGTCGAACTTGCTCTTAGGGTGAAGCATTGCAGTGAGTTGCTGAAGCTTGAAGGAATTTGAATGTTGCCTTAAGTTGCTGAAGTTTGAATTTTGCTGAAGAAGTGTGCCATTGCTGAGAGTTAAAAGAGACACCTTAAGTGCTGAAGAGAAGGTACGCCATTGTCAAGAGGAAGAGTGTTTGCTGCAATTTGAAGTTGCTTGAAAAGGTACGGCTTTGAGCCTGAAATCTGATTTGCTTGAATTGGAGTTGCTTAAAGAGGTGCGCCATTGCTGAGAGCTTGAGAAGTACGTCCTTGCTAGTGTTGAAGTTGAAGTCTGATTTGATTAAGTTTGGTCGAAATTGCCATTTGAAAAGGACGCCTTGTATTGAATTGAAACATTGAGAATTTTAAAAGTACTGACTTGCAAGATTGCTGATTGCTGATACAAAGTCATTCAATTTGCTGATTGAGAAGTAGAATCATCGGAGTTCACTTAGAAATCTGTTCTAAGTGTCGGAATTCGAATTTATTCAAGAGAAGAAGCTGAGGTTTGCAAACATGAAAGATATTGCAGCTTCTAGAATTCGACTGCAGCCCCTATCATGCCTTATTTTTATTTAAATCTAATTGCTGATGAAATGTTTGTTATGTTGCAGATGGCTGAAGCGAGGACAACCGGAAAGGACAATGGTGCCTCCCGACAGGCTACGATCAAGAAGCTGAGCAAGACGTTCATGCCGGAGACGAAGTTTATTTCAAAATTGGGCAAGTTGACGGACACGAACCTGGGCTCTGTCAACCTGGAAACATTCAAGAACAGGCTGTTCGGGATTGGAAGTCATCGGGCTTCGGTCACTTCGCACAACATCATCCGAAGTGGGCTATATGCAGCTGCTGGTTTTCCGCCAGCTATTCAGTGTTCAGAGTTGATTATGGAGTGCGCCAATTGCTACGAGAAAGAACACCGGTCGATCACGTCACCAGATGGCCAAGTACTTGCCAATCTCACTCCGGCAGCCATTGGTGAAGATTTTGGGATCCCGGTGCATAGAAACATGATCTACAAGTCCAGGGAGCGAGCGGAGCGTATGTATGCTTCCCTCAGCTTTGAACGCATGGTATTGACACAATTAACACTTCCACCTGATGAGCACCCGGAGGCCGCCTCGCAATGGCTGCCGGGCTGCATCATAAAGCAGCAGGACTTGAAGCAGAATATTGTGATCTCACTACGTTGCCGAAAGGTGGTTGCGTTGCCCCGGCCTTTATATTTTGATTGATGTTTTATTACATCAACTCCGGTGTTGAGGGCAAGCGCGATTATATCAATTGGGCCGAGATGATCAGCTTATTAATATACATGAGTTGTGCTCCTCGAAATATGGAGGACAGCATTACTCTTTACATGAGTTCCTATCTTGTTTATATGTTGGCACGGATGACAAGGTACAGGGGGATTTCTTATAAAGAACCCGTCGGTTGTGGCTCTCACCAGTTCAAAATCCATGAGGCGTGTACACAGTTGCACCTTTCGAGCACAACCTATTATAAACGTGTCAATGATTCATTCACCATGTACATCACGAGGCTGCTTCAGGAGAGGTTACACCGCAGAATCTCTAGAGATGCCCAAGAGCTAATTGAAAGGTAATGGGTGCTGGTTTATACAGCTTCAAGATTTTCATACATTAGGGGTCAGTAAAGGGATTTTCTTCATAAATTCCTATAGGCTGCCTATGTACAACCGATAAGATAATAATGCTAGAGATAGCTAGACAGTTGCTGGCCTTTGACAAAATCCAGAAGAAAAAGAAGAAAGGAGGGATAGAGTTTCCAGTTGTGATGGGCAACTCGGACGAGGTTTGTCCTTCGATACATGCATGTAGAGAAGCTGAAAGTGAGCTTCAATTTTATCATTTCTCATATCACACTAGTAGACAACACTATGACCCGCACC
Source organism: Sequoia sempervirens (assembly GCA_007258455.2). Taxonomy (NCBI): domain Eukaryota; kingdom Viridiplantae; phylum Streptophyta; class Pinopsida; order Cupressales; family Cupressaceae; genus Sequoia; species Sequoia sempervirens. Next base: position 19,184 of record VDFB02158597.1, on the reverse strand, counting down.
ATAACATCAACTGGGTGTTGTCAGAGGAATTCAAACACAAGGCCACCATTGAGGATTATTGGGCTGATGCAATTGATGAGATTGAAGTGAGAAAGAGGATGTTCTCTAGGTTGCCGATTACTCTGATCAGGGAGTGTGAGGTAGTTCCGGTTCCGGACCAGGTTAATGAGGACATGGATGTTGTTCATCCAGACTATGCAGCTGTTCGGGACACTCCACTTCCGCCTATTGATTGGTCAGAGCCCGAGGTTGCCGACCTTGATACTCTTTCCATCCCGGTTATGACATTCACCAGGGCATGGGTTGATAGAAAGGTGAACAGATTGAAAAGTAGGTCAATTGCCTTGACCTACAACTTGATGGGAGATCACAGGACGCCCACCACAGGAAGGAAGAAACAGATCACAAGAGGACCAGAGTCCAGAAAGAAAGAATTAGTTCAGCCAGAACCTCCACGAGTTACAGTAGCAGCACCCTTGGAGACACGTTCTCCAAGCATACAGGAGGTGTCTTTATTTGCTGATCAGAGGGTTACATTGAATCAGGTACCGGAGATACAGGATGATATTCACCTGAGGGAGCCGACAGAGTGCCAATGTAAATTCGCCGCTTTGACCGCCAGATGATGAGGGGATACCATCGACCCTCAATTTCAGCGGTGAGATGAGGGCGCTATGAATAATGATGATGATGATATAGTGTCGTGACACTCAACACTTGAGGACCTATGAGCCCCGCCGCATCGAGGAAGAAGTGGAAACGTTAGGAGCAGAAGTCGGTAACAAACGAGCAGCGGCCTTCGATATACTATATGAGGTGCCCGATTGGCTTAGAGACGGTAACACCGCGAAGAAGCCCGGCCGGTAAATTGATCCAGCGGGTTGAGATGGAAGAGTTTTTGAACCGGACGCTGCTCCTCCAATCAAGAAGAAGGCAAAGAAAATTTTCAAGATCTCCACGATGAGGATGGCTTCCTTGCATCTCTTCACGCTTGCTGTCCCACGAGTCGAAAGTGTGGACCGAATGAAGCAGCCCCGAAACTATGTGGTCACCTCACTCTTGACTTTGGGCTCCCCACCGGGTAATGCTAGATTGTTGAGGAGCAGGATAACTCCTTCCCTCGGGCCTCAAGGATAGATTTTCATTCAAGAAAAAAGAAGGAAAAATACAAGAAGCTGAAACGAACACAAGGCTAGTTGGATATGTTCACAGCTGTCTCGCTCTCGAGGGCAGTTGTACTGTGTTGATAGCTCCAGCCAGATATTCCCTAGAGAGTCGCATCAGCCGCTTGGTAGACCAGAGGATGGCACAGAGGCGCACAAACGGGGTCACGTGGCCCGCACTATGAGACGTATTCATGGAGGACCTATCCTTTGCTTTTCAGCAGGCCTCTACTATTTTGGCACGGATGGATGCGGTGGATCATGCTTGGGGCGATGCTTCCATCTATCAGAGTAAGGTGATCCAGCGTCTTGAGGCGTTGAGGCATGTGCCATTGCAGTTGCTGATTGATGGAGGTGTCATTCAAGCCGCAATGACCTGGCGATTTCTCGGTGGTATTCTTCTCGGCTTATCACAGTATGGCTTCTTCGGGATGCAAAGACAGCGGATCTCGCTCAGATTCACAAAGGCTTTTGCCATTATCAATATAGATGGAGTTCTAACACCTTCTTCGAGGCCATATTTGCTAGCGGGCCGAACTCAAGAGATAAATTTTGATAATTTGAGGGGTTTGCTGGTTCCCTTCTTCGCAGATGTTAAGACCTTCGTACAAGATGACTTTGAAAATACTGCTACATTCTCCACTTTGATCCAGAACACGCAGGACTCATTGGCTGCTTGGAGAAAATCTTGTACGAGGCACGAGCACTCAGTTACAGTGTTAGAGTTTCAGTTAGATTGTGTTCCATCTATTTCAGCTTGGGAGGAGGTTGGGATTGCATTTGGGGCAGACGGTTGAGCTGGCACGGAGAAGGCTAATGGGGAACACACTACCGACGCAGGGATCTTCTAGAAGACCGAGTATGTATACTGGCTGCATTTAAGTATTTTGGGAGTGAGTGGGAATCTTGGATTCATTTATTGTACCACTCCCCATTCTGGCAGTTTTAGGGTTAGGGTTGAGGTGGCTCAATCTAAGCCATTCTTTTGATTGTAATCTGAGTTGTCCATTGGACTGGGCTATCTATAAAAAGGGGAGTCCCCTCATTTGTAATTCATTAGGGAATCAGATTAGAGATCAGAGATTAGATCAGAGCTAGAATTGAGATAGAGTTAGAGCTAGATTGTAGAGCATTTTGCATAATTTGGAGAAGAGAGAAAGTTTTCCCTTTGAAAACTTTTGAAGAGACTGTTGTGTAACACATTTTGTGATAATAGATCTTTTCATTGATGATGGAATTTGTCTTGTCATGAAATGCTAGCAAGGTTTCTTCTTCCTTTCGTATCCAAGTAGATTAAATTCATGCAAGTAGCTTACTTTGGTGTGTGGTGTTTCATTGAGATAGCTTCATTTTATTCCATACCACTAGCGGCTTGTTGATGATAAGTCTGCCTTGCGTGGTCAACTGGACATTATCTTGTGCTTAACTTCGGTTATGGCTTACATACTTATATGCGTTGTTCTGATGGTGTACGTATGTTAAACTGTAACTTGAATACCTTTCGCTATCCCCTTTGAAGATTGCACCGATTTTGCTGAGGCTGTCCGACGGAGGCTAGGTGAAATCTGGTTGAAGTCTATTGAGACGAAGCCCCACATACCTTGCATTTAGAATAGAGTACAAATTTCTTAGGCCTTTTCCCTTTTACTTTCCGCATACTTCTTGTTAGTTTTAGAAAAGGATACACACTGCCAAATCATGCACGTAAGAATCCCCTTCAAATTACATATCAACTGCTAACTGCGAGAAGTCTGAACAACTACGTAAGTCCCCTTGACATACCAGCAATATCACATCAAGCCAAACTGAGCCTATTCGCACTAAAGGAACCTTGGAGTTGAACGCACGAACTTTCTAGCAATCTTAGCGTGCGGAATACTTTGATCAAGAGAGAATAGAGCGTCCGTTGGGCGACTTTGTTCTGTGTTGGTGCGGTCTCAAAAACCACGTCAACAGAACTGGCGCTAGAAGGAGGGCCCTTCAAGGATTCTTCGCAGTGAAGCAGTCATTTTCAAATAAGAAGGGATTTCATTGAAAAGAGCTTCATTGGAGAAAGAAATTATCATGAGTAAAGATGGTGCTACCGCATAGAGAAATATTCCCAGTGTTGCAGCCTAACTTGGGATTCAACGACGACCAGGAGGACATTCTTTCAGGGTTGAACAATCTTGCTTGGAAAACAAAGGAGAGCTACGCCCAGTACATGAGAACTTGCTTCGTGTTGGAGGAAGAAGAAGAAAAAGCCATTGAAATCCAAGTTGCAATTGAGAGGAATTTGCTCGATCAGAGACTACCACTCGCTCCTCTTCCTCGCCGATAGTGATCAACTACATCCTGGATCGCATTAGCTCATTCTCACCTGATAAGTTGAAAAGAATTCTGAGGTCCACGCCAAGCTCATCCAAAGACTTTGTGGAGTTAGAATTGCCTACTAGAACAAGGAAGAAGAAAGAGAGCCGTCCAAGCGAAGAAGTGTTTTCAAACGAAGAAGCTCAGTCTAGTGAAGAAAGCGGAGAAGAGATTACAAGTTTATTCCGAACTCCACCAAGTGTTTCAAGGTTTGCTCAACCTAAAGCCGTTCAAGTTACTACACCAGTGTTCGTTCAACCACCAGTTCAAGTTACCGCAACCCCAGTTATCGTATATCAGAGGAGGTATCCAAATCAAGCAATGGCTCAACCAGGAGTCCAACCTGCTCCTAACGGTGCTACTTGGCTAGTCACCAATCCATCTCCTCTTGAGTTTGCCGATTATCATGACATGCCAAAGAATCCGGAGCATTTCTGCACCAAGTACCAAGTCCATGATCCGAATCGTTCTGCAGAGGATCACATTAAGATGTTTGAAGATCATTTGCGAAACCGACAAATTGCCTACGCAGATGTGGCTTGCAGACTGTTCCCGTATTCCTTGGGAGAAGAGGCACACTTTTGGTTTATACATTTGCCAGTTGGGTCCATCAGAACATGGGAGCAGATGAAGGAGGCTTTCATTGGAAAGTTTGGTATTCCTATCACCCCAGTGGAGCTTTTCCGTCAATTCACAGAGGTGAGAAGACAAGACAAAGAGCCTATCCATGCCTTCAACAATAGATTCCAAAAGGCTCTCACAAGGTTACGTACTCCGTACATGGTTCCCGATGCAAGGGAAAATTACTATGCAGCCTTGGATCCATTGACTGCTATGTTCGTGAGACAAGCTCATCCCATTCCAGCAGACATGAACCAAGCATACGCTAAGGCGGTTGAAGTAAGTCAGAATATGGGCCAAAACATAACTGGACCCTCTTTGTACACTGGCTTGGTCACCACAAATAATCAGATGCAGACTCTTGCTCCAGCATGGAATCAACAAGTTCCAGCATTGAATCCAGTTCCGCAACCGGCATATCATGTTACGCCACCATCAGATCAATTAATTCTCCATCCTGGGGTACCTCTATCCCAGACTCCAGCTACACAGCCTGTCTATCTCCAGAACACAGTACCTGCAACAAGGACACAAGAGGAGAAAGACGAAATGAAAGAATTAGTAGAACAAATGAAAAGGCTGTCATCTGAGGTAACTCACCTCAGAAATCAAAACAATCAAATGCAATCAATGATAAAGAATTATCAGGCACATCCAGGTGCCAATCGAGGATATCACAATAATCCTCAACACCATCAGGATACCCATCAAGGACATGGACACGACAACAGCCATGGGTATCGAAACAATAATCAAGGATATCAGAAGAGGTCCTGGAATACTGGACCTAACAATGGAGGAGTTCCATCACCGCTGGATAACCCGCCGCCTCCAGAAAATCGTCCCACGGACAGAGTATTTCTGGCAGAAGCTGCTATGTCAGGATGGTGTCGGCTTCATAACACAAGTCAACACTCAGAATTACAATGCCATGAGTTTCAAGTAGCGGCTGATATCTTCAAAGGAGAAGTGAAAAGCACGGAAGGTACTGAAAATCCCCCGACTACTGGATATGAGATTGTACCAGTGCAAAGATATGACCAGGCACTAATCATAGAAAATGTCAATCTTGTGTCCGAATACCAGAACTACGCGCCACCGGAAGCTAATTATAGATTTCCACCAGCTTCGGCTAACGGTCCCGTGGAGGCGCCAGATACTCAAGTTTATGAGGAAGCTCAAGTTTATTCAGAGGCTCAAACGTATTCAGAAGTTCAAGGTACTTACTCAGAGGAGCCATATGACCAGGGTAACTACATTTTCCCACCTCTCAATAACAGTGTTTTAGTAGAAGGAAGTAGAGAGGTGCAAGCATTTCAAACTTCTGGAGGAGCAGCACCTAAGGTGTACCAGAGGACTTATCACCAGAAAGAGCCTTTGACGTCCTCTATTCCTCCGAATAACTTTGCAACCCCGCCGAATCCAAATGCGAGCAATAATCCGAATTTGCCTCGGGATTCTCCAGAATACAGACAACAGAATGTGATGCAGAATAGAAATGGACAACAAACTGTCCAGCAACAGCCAATCCATGTGATGCAACGTCCTCAAAAGGACAATCTTCCAAGAGATGACATGAAAAGATTAAGTTCCTATGTGCTGGAAGAAGTGAAGAAGATAAAGGTTAGTCTTCCCTTGTATGAGTTGATGAAAATCTCTGAGGTTAGAGATACAATTTTGGGAAGTCTATATGAGACACCAGTTGCAAAGAGTACACCTCAAGAAGCACCCAGTTCATCAAGGAATCCCCCAGTAAATGTACAATCCCGTCCTGTGCAGAATGCAAACATGGTGGAGGAAGTGCCTTACGCGCCGTTCAACGCTTGGGAAGCTCCACAGCAGTCGCAAGGTTTTGTGGGAGTAGTACAAGGATCTTCAAGTGAACCTGAAAAGCCAAAGACCGAGGATAAGAGAAGAGTCAGATTCAGTTTGCCCGCAGAACAAAGGCAAGAGCAGACACAGAAGGTCACCCGTGATAATCAAGTTTCACAAAGGGATGAAAAGGATGAAAGGAAGAGCATTGTACCCGAGGAAAAGAAGAAACCAGTTGTATTTTATCAGGGGAAAGATGAACCAGCCCCGTTCTTGGTATCAGTTAGGATCTTTGGGAAGTTATTACACAATTGTCTGATTGATTCCGGTGCTTCTAGCAACGTCATGCCATTGAAGGTGTGTCAAAGGTTGGGTATAGTCCCGTTGCATACTACAAAGAAGGTGACCCAACTTGATAAGACCGAAGTACCAGTGGTTGGGGAGTTAAATAATATTCATATGCAGTTGTCAGCTGATCCCCGAATCCAGAGCTGTATAGACATATCAGTGGTTGACATACCGGATGGGTACGGCATGTTACTGAGCCGGGACTGGGCAAGAAAATTGAATGGATACATTGCAACAGACTTCTCCCACATGTGGCTTCCATGGAAGGGAGTCCCAAATCAAATCAAGGTTGAAAGTACACCAAGGTTGAAGCTGATGATCACAGAATATGGAGAAGATAATAAGATCATGTTCGTACAAACTGATTTAGGCTCATATAGGCCTGTTAAGCAAGAAGTATTAATGCTACAAAGTTCAAGTGAGGGAAGATGTTTAGAAGATACCACGAGCTCCACCGAAGTGTTGATTGAAAGTGACTCAAGCGATAGAGAGGGTGGAGGAACCTTTGAGAATTTCAGGGACTTTGTCCTGAACAGTGTAAAACAAGAAACAGAGTTAGGGAAAGATGCTTCAATTAAAAATTTGCTGCTTCCCAACTGGTGTCGAATACACGAAGCATTTCATTCAGAGATCACTTGTGCCCTGTGCAAAGTGGCCATAGAACAAGTTGCAAGGCTTGTTCCCCATACTTCATTACAGGAAGAACATTAGGAGACGAATGAAGAAAAGGAGATTTTAATAGGACATCAAAAGATGAATGAAGAGAATAATGTTTTGATGGAAGAAATTGTAAAAGATAATACAACTCAGTCAAAAGGCAAAGAAAAGATTCCAGAAGTCTGCAATCAAGAAGAGACACGAGTTCAGTCTCCCAGCACCCCTACAGAAAATCAAGTGTGGACTTTAAGGTTTGATGGATCAAAGTCAAAGAAAGGAAACGGAGCAGGATTTGAATTGGTTAGCCCAACAGGAGAAGCTTATTTGGGTTCCTATAGGCTCCAGTTTTCATGCACCAACAACGTTGCTGAATATGAGTCCTTGATCCATGGATTACTCCTTGCAATTCAGAAAGAAGCCAAGATTGTACACGCCATTGGAGATTCTGACATTGTGGTCCGACAAGTAAGGAAGCAGTTCGCCTGCCATGACAAGAGATTGAGCCGCTATCGGAACAGAGTCTGGGACCTGATAGAAAGTTTTGATGCATTCAACATAAAGCAAGTATACAGATCTAAAAATACCGTTGCAAACTCTTTGGCACAAGCTGCCAGTTCTTTGGAACCATTGGCAATGGAGGGATTAAAGAAGTTCACAGTAGAGTTGGTTTCAACCCCGGCAATCCCTGATAACATAAAGAATTTTCAAGTGTTCGAAGACGACAAGCAGATTCTGGATTTTCTCACAAACTCAGGAGTGTTTGAAGCACAAATCATAGATGAGGAAGATACTGAAGAGGCTGAATATGATACAGAAGGGATATTGAATTTGAAGACTAATGTAATCCCAAAAGGAATGGTCGAATTGGAAAGGCTATTTGATACTGACAGATTAAGCAGAAATCAAAACACGCAAGGCAATGATTGCGAACCTGTCAATCTGGGAACAAGTGAACAAGTGAAGAACGTTTTTATTGGAAAGGTTTGTACACCCGAAGAAAAGGAAGGTATCTTAAAGGTTATGAAAGAGTTTCCCGAGGTAATAGCCTGGGGATATGAAGATTTAAAGACATATGATACATCACTGATTACACATACAATACCACTAAAGCCAGGCAGCAGGCCATTTAGGCAGAGGCAGAGGCCAGTGAATCCATTGCTAGAACCATTGATTTATCAGGAAGTCAAGAAACTTCTTTCCGCCAGGATTATTTTTCCAGTGAGGCACTCCACGTGGGTCGCCAATCTCGTGCCTGTCAGAAAGAAGAATGGAGAGATAAGATTGTGCGTAGACTTCCGCAATTTGAATAGGGCCTCTGAGAAAGACAACTATCCCTTGCCTTCATTAGATGAGGTGTTGCAAATAGTGAATGGTTCACAAATGATGTCCTTTTTGGACGGATACTCGGGCTACAACCAAGTGATGGTTGAACATGAAGACAGATTGAAGACAGCGTTCACCACAAAATGGGGAACCTTTGCATATAGAAGAATGCCTTTCGGCTTAATCAATGCAGGGGCCACTTTCCAACGAGCAATGGACATCGCTTTTCGAGACCTTGTCGGAAAGTGCATTATAATTTACATGGATGACCTGACGGTGTTCTCGAAGAAAAGAGGAGATCACGTTGAGGATTTGAGGAAGATATTTCAGAGATGCAGAAGATTTGGTGTCTCCCTAAATGCCAAGAAATGTATATTTGGTGTCACCGAAGGAAAACTGCTAGGTCACGTTATTTCAGAGAAGGGTATATCAATTGACCCTGAACGTATTGAAGCCATCTCAAGGATTGGTTTGCCAGGCACTCAGAGAGAGTTAAGATCATTCTTCGGCAAGATCAATTTTGTCAGAAAGTTTATAACCGGGTTTGCCGAGATAGTAAGGCCACTGAATGAAATGTTGAAGAAAGATGCAAAGGTTGAGTGGACCCCACAAACAAAGAAGGCTTTTGATGAGATCAAACAAGCTATAGTGGACGCTCCAGTGCTGGTCAGTCCGGATTATACAAAGCCTTTTTATTTGTATTCATTTGCCTCAGAGCACACATGCGCCGCAGTACTAACTCAAAGAACTGAAGAAAAAGATGAGCATCCAATTGCTTTTATGAGCTCACCGTTGAAAGAAGCAGAGTTAAGATACCCAAGCATTGAGAAGCAAGCGTATGCTTTGGTGAAGGCCGTCAAGAAATTTAGACATTACATCTTGAGGAGCAAGATCCACGCGATTGTTCCAGACGCCACGGTGAAGATTCTACTAATGCAGAATGAGTTAGGTGAAAGAAGAGGAAAGTGGGTCGCCACTTTGCAAGAATATGATATTGAGATACAGCCGATGAAGTTAGTCAGAGGACAGGCTTTGGCTCAAACGATTGCAATGGTTGGTCCAGAATTAGTTCAACAAGCTTATGTATTAGGAGAGGTGTCTCCCGGAGAATGGTACGATGACACAGTCTACTACTTGCTGAATCACAGATGCCCCCGCCATTTGAATCCAGTCCAGCGAAGAGCATTGAGAATGAGGAGCCAAAGATTTATGCTTCAGGGATCAGTTCTCTATAGGAGGAACTATGAAGGTATATATTTGAGATGTGTAGGAAAACAAGAAGCAAAACAGTTGATGGAACACTTCCATGAGAAATTTGGAACCGGACACGGAGGAAGTTTGGCCACAGCTCATCAAATCCTGAGAGCTGGATATTATTGGCCCACGCTCTTCAAAGACACATATGAGCATGTGAAGGCTTGCCACATATGCCAGACAGCGGCTAATAGAGGAAGGCATCCCGCTATGCCTTTGCAGCCAGTGATTGAAGTGAGACCATTCGCAAAATGGGGTTTGGATTTTATTGGTATGATCAATCCGCCGTCATCAGGACAGCACAGATATATTTTGACAGCGACAGACTACTGCACTAAATGGACAGAAGCTCAAGCGTTGAAGCAGTGCACGTCAGAGGTGGTTATCAGATTCCTTGAAGAAAATATTGTGACAAGATTTGGATGCCCCCACGTTTTGGTCAGTGACAATGGTTCAGCCTTCTCATCGCTGAAGTTTTCCAACTGGGCTTTTGAGTACGGAATTACCTTGAGGTTTTCCTCCAATTACTATCCGCAAGGGAATGGACTAGCAGAGTCCACAAACAAGAATTTATTGAATGCCATTAAGAAGTTACTGGACAAAAATCCGAAAGATTGGCACACACAGTTGAGGTTTGCTCTTTGGGCGGACAGAATAAGAACAAAGAATTCCTTGGGAACATCTCCATATCACCTGGTTTACGGACAGGATCCAGTGTTTCCAGTGCAGTTAAGGATCCCAACTCTCCAATTCATTCAAGAGTACCTCGAGGGAGAAGATCAGGTTCAGACAAGATTATCCCAGTTGATGCATCTAGAAGAGAAAAGAGATGAGGCTCTTGAGAATCTAACGAAGCACCAGGCAGTGGTGAAGAGATGGTTTGATAAACAGGCAAAGATCAAGTCATTCAGGATTTCTGACTTGGTTTTATATTGGGACAAGGCCCACGAGAAGAAGGGTGATCATGATAAGTTCGACAAATTGTGGTTGGGTCCATATCAGATTTCTGAAATCCTTGGGGATAATGCATTCAGGTTGCGTACTTTGACAGGGGAGGATGTCCCGTTGCCCGTCAACGGACAGTTCCTCAAGCATTATTTCCAGTCCTAGGTTCTCTCCGAGAGCCTACTGTGTAAAATAGTTAGATTAGGGTTTGCTTTCCCGTTTGTTCGCTTTCCCGCTCGTTTGCTTTCCGTTTGTTTTCCTTGCTTTTCGGTTCGTTTTGGTTTTGGTTTGTTGCCCTTTGGGTTTTTGGTTTGGCGTTTCCGTCCCTTGAGTGGTCCGCTCAAGTGGTTTTGGTTTGGAATGGGCAAGGATTTTAGGGTTTTCCCGTTGCGATGGGGTGATGATGTTTTAACTTTCACAATGTGGTTTCTTTCACTGGAATTTGCATAAATTTTTGAAAAGAATTAAGGTTGTTTTCCTCTTGTTATCATCCGGTTTAGAGATTGAACTCGTCTCAGGAGATTAACCTGTTATTGTGTCTTAACACACGAGTCTAAAGACCTTAAAAATCTTACCTATCTCCACTCTGAGTCATTTTGGTTTCTTGGGAAAAGTCTCCGCAGGTGAAAATCTTACATCTTGCTTCAGCGCCACTGCAATTCTCAAACCCATTGGAGGCTTCATTGCCTACCAGCCAATTGAGGAATTGACGGAGAAATCAAGCGAAGAAAAGAAAATGTGCTCAAAAGAATTATACAAAAAAAAAAGAACCGAAAAATGAGAAAACGAAAATGAAAGAGATATCATACAATATTGGTTTTGGGAACATACGAGTAACTCCACCGGGGCTATGGACGCCCGGCCGGCAGTGGAGCAATATTCGTGAGAATTGTAGCGATAACCTCGTCGGGGCTATGGACGCCTGACTGGCAGCGAGGCAATGTCCAGGATGCTTTTGAAGTTAAGATATTTATATAACCTACTACGACCAATTCCGGAAGCCGACATGGTTCAGAGATGGAATGCATGCACACACTCACAAGGTTTTAGATGAAAGTGTTTTGATCCAATATCGGATTCTTCTCCCCTTTTGAGTAAGTGTCTTTTCTGTATGATGGTTTGAGGAAGACTAATCTGAGTTCAATTCTTAAAGTGTTTTTCAACACTTTCCCGTGGAGTCGCCAGATGTTGTGACCTTTTCACACATCGCCCCATTCAGATGGGGACCCCCTTATTTTTGCTCCGTTCCGGTCTTTTGGCTTGGGTTTTTCCTCGCTCTCTCGCTCTGTCTCTTTTCTGGTGTCCGTCTTTCGGGGGTTGTGTCGTCATTGAGCTTAAACGTGAAGATATTGGCCAATTCTAAAATTAGGGTTTCATCATTTTTGGTCAAGTCAAGGTCAAGTAGGGCCAGTAAATTGAAAATTGAACTTAGCAATTGTTGTCAGCAGACATCCAGCAGGCTTCCAGCCAAATTTCATTCATTCGAGATACTTACTATTTTTAGTAAGCTGCAATTCTGGGCAATTTGTCAGCATTTTGAGATTCCGACAAGCCACACAGCCGCTTCAGAGTACATTAGATCGCTTGCATGCCAAATTTGAGCAAAATTGGGACAACTTACTATTTTTAGCAACCGCTTCCAGGCAAATTTCTGTAATATTCGTGATGCGTAGTTTTTCTTGCATGTCTATTCTTCGGTTTCTCGAGACCTTCGGTGATATACCGCAAGTCGAGATGACCACTTTTCGTGATTCAGCTCTTCCGGAGGGCTATTTCTTAGGTTTGCATGTCGTAGCTTTACGTCGTGATTCTCTGATGGTTTTTCGGAGAGTCATGGCTGCGTGATTATGCAAACAAGGATTCTCACTCAAGAAGGAACTTGCTATTTTAGCGTGTGTCCCTACATACCGCCAGTCAAAATCAATGAAATGATCACAAAGGCACGCGAAAAACCAGAGCAAACGAGATCTTTGATACCGCATGCAATGCAAATTAGGGTTTCCGGCTTCGGAGCCTAAAAATAGGCATCAAAAGTCAAAATCTTCGAAAACCGATGTAAACCACTGCGATCAGCGTTCTTCAGGCTATCTGCTGGTGAAATTTCAAGTCGAACGGAGCACTTACTATTTATAGTAAATCAAATTGGAAACGTGCTAAAAATAGTAAATCAGTTGCATGCGTCAGTGTCAGCAATAAGGTCACGTGGTGAGGAGCGCCTCATCAAAATTTCACGTCGATCGGAGCTTGGGAGCTATCAGAATCAAGAGCTTACTATTTTTAGTAAGCCACCCTCAGAAACAGGCTATAAATAGCAGGGTGACTAAAAGTTGCAGTATCGACAGGATGAAAAGGTTATGAAGAAGCTGTGTTTAAAATTTCAGGCCATTCCGAGCTTCAGAGGCGCGAATACAGAGAACTTACTATAAATAGCAGGGCACGATGCTGGCGAGGATGTTAAAATTTTGTCTAAGTCTGGAGTCTCGTCCAGCAGGCAAGGCAAAATGCGCCCAACTCAGCTAGGGGCGTAGAAAATTTTTCAAGATGCAAGTTCATCCTTCACACAGGGCAAAATGCGCCCAAGGTAGAAAAAGTCAAAAGAAAGTCAACGAAATTTCATCCTGCTCAGGGGTCCAAATGCGCCCAAGATGAAAGAGGAAAAAGTTGAAAAAGTTTCTAAGTATGAGAAATCCGCCTCAGGGGTCAAAATGCGCCCATCCTTCACAAGAATGCGCCCAACTTTCAAAGGAGTCAAAGCATAGTCAACATTTTCATCCTTCTCCAAGGCCAAAATGCGCCCAAACTGGGCCATGTCAAGACAAAACATGGAAGTTGAAAGGTCACCCAAGGACGTTGGAGAAGTTTCATCCTCCTCCTACAAGGAAATGCGCCCATGTTTCAATGTAAAAGGTAATTAAAGGTGGTAATTAAGGTGAAAAGTTTACCAAAGCATGGTGAGAAGTGATAAAAGGTGGGCGTTATCCTCCTTCATGGCTAGAATGCGCCCAAGGTGGTGGGCCTTAGTGAAAACTTTGCTAGGCGTGTGAAGGGAGTTATAAGGCGTTGGAATATGTTAGGAATATTTCCTAAGGCGTTAAGAGTAAAATTGTTAAGTGTGATGTGCGCCAAGAGTAAGGGTGATATGCTAGGCGTTGGAAAATATTTGAAGGTGTGAGGAATTAAAATGAAGTGTGCGCCTAGGGAGTAAGGGAGTTATAAGGTGATTTTAAAAATCTTGAAGGAGTTGAAATATTTTTGAAGTGTGCTAGGCGCCTCAGGTAGAAATAAAATATTTTCTAAGTGTTTAAAAAAATTCTCTAAGGCGTTGGGCTTTTAAAATGAATATTTTCCAAGTGATGAGGTAAAGATAAAAAGTGCAAGAAGATTTTAAAATATTTCCTAAGGCAAATTTATTTTCCTTGGAAAATACGCCTAGAGCTTCAAGTTGATGAAAATTTTCGAGGCAAGCAATTTTTTTTTCTCAGTAATGAAGTCAGAGATGATGATAACGCAAGGTGATTCATTTTTTTTAGAAGTCAGAGCAACGCAGAGTGATCACAGGCGAAGAACGAGTTTAAATGATGGAAATGATATTTTTTCTAAGGTTCAAAATTCGAAAAATTAAATGAACCCGTTCGTTGGGTACCCATGGATTCGAGACATTCTGATGAAAATTTGCTTCTGGGTACTGAATGTTCGTGATGATGAATGGATTTCTAAATCTTTCAAGCTTTGCCGACACTTTTTCAGTGAGGAATTTGATCAGTGCTTAAGTTATGAATTTTCCTAAGGGAGAATTTTAAATTTTCTAAGGCAAATTCGAATAAAATGAGTTTTCAGAGTGAATTTTCTTCGAACGATAAATCAAAAGGGAATTGCCTAGATGATTGTGATTAAATTCTTCAAAGATGAATTTTCCAGAGTTGATGATGAGGTTAAGAATTTGAATTCAAGTGACAGAGCTCCAGCTGGTGAGTAAAATATGATGAAGTTAAACTAAATTTTTCGAAGAGGAATTCAAAACGCCAGTCAAAGTCAAGTTTCTAGAAGAATAATATTCCCGACGACTGGAGACAAGTGTCAGAAACATCAGAGAGGGAAAATTCGAATTCTTGAAGTGGAGTAGTGGAGTTTAATGGCACTGGCTAAAAATAACGTCTTCTAGAATTCGAATTTTAGCTATAAAATGGAGAAGTTCTTCACTCATTTTCACAGCTGGAAGTCGAACTTGCTCTTAGAGTGAAGCATTGCAGTGAGTTGCTGAAGCTTGAAGGAATTTGAATGTTGCCTTAAGTTGCTGAAGTTTGAATTTTGCTGAAGAAGTGTGCCATTGCTGAGAGTTAAAAGAGACACCTTAAGTGCTGAAGAGAAGGTACGCCATTGTCAAGAGGAAGAGTGTTTGCTGCAATTTGAAGTTGCTTGAAAAGGTACGGCTTTGAGCCTGAAATCTGATTTGCTTGAATTGGAGTTGCTTAAAGAGGTGCGCCATTGCTGAGAGCTTGAGAAGTACGTCCTTGCTAGTGTTGAAGTTGAAGTCTGATTTGATTAAGTTTGGTCGAAATTGCCATTTGAAAAGGACGCCTTGTATTGAATTGAAACATTGAGAATTTTAAAAGTACGGACTTGCAAGATTGCTGATTGCTGATACAAAGTCATTCAATTTGCTGATTGAGAAGTAGAATCATCGGAGTTCACTTAGAAATCTGTTCTAAGTGTCGGAATTCGAATTTATTCAAGAGAAGAAGCTGAGGTTTGCAAACATGAAAGATATTGCAGCTTCTAGAATTCGACTGCAGCCCCTATATCATGCCTTATTTTTATTTAAATCTGATTGCTGATGAAATGTTTGTTATGTTGCAGATGGCTGAAGCGAGGACAACCGGAAAGGACAATGGTGCCTCCCGACAGGCTACGATCAAGAAGCTGAGCAAGACGTTCATGCCGGAGACGAAGTTTATTTCAAAATTGGGCAAGTTGACAGACACGAACCTGGGCTCTGTCAACCTGGAAACATTCAAGAACAGGCTGTTCGGGATTGGAAGTCATCGGGCTTCGGTCGCTTCGCACAACATCGTCCGAAGTGGGTTGTATGCAGCTGCTGGTTTTCCGCCAGCTATTCAGTGTTCGGAGTTGATTATGGAGTGCGCCAATTGCTACGAGAAAGAACACCGGTCGATCACGTCACCAGATGGCCAAGTACTTGCCAATCTCACTCCGGCAGCCATTGGTGAAGCTTTTGGGATCCCGGTGCATAGAAACATGATCTACAAGTCCAGGGAGCGAGCGGAGCGTATGTATGCTTCTGCTTTTGAACGATGCATGGACACAATTAACACTCACTGGATGAGCACTCCGAGGCCGTCTCGTACGAAGTTGCCGAAGCAGATCATAGCAGAGGACTTGAAGCAGGAATATTGTGATCTCATCATGTTGCTGAGCAGGGTTGGTGGTTGCCCTCAGTCTTATATTTTTGAGCCGTGGATGTTTTATTACATCAACCTGGTGTTGGAGGGCAAGGATTATATCAATTGGGCCGAGATGATCAGCGACAATATACATGAGCAGCTCCTGAGCTTGCGGAGGACAAAGACATTTTACATGAGTTCCTATCTAATTTATATGTTGGCACGGATGACAAGGTACAGAGGAATTTCTTACAAGGAACCCATCGGTTGTGGCTCTCACCAATTCAAGATCCATGAGGCGTGTACGCAGTTGCACCTTTCGAGCACAACCCACTATAAACGTGTCAATGATTCATTCACCATGTACATCACGAGGCTGGTTCAGGAGAGGTTACAAAGCAAGGTAATCTCTAGAAAATGCCTGTGAGCCGATTGAAAGGTATGGGTACGGCTTATACGGGGCCTCCAAGATTTTCATACATTAGGGTCGCAAGGATTTTCTTCATACCCTATAGGTCATTTGGTACCCAAACCCATAAAAATAATAATGCTAGAGATAGCTAGATGCTAGCCTTTGACAAAATCCAGAAGAAAAAGAAGAAAGGAGGGATAGAGTTTCCAGTTGTGATGGGCAACTCGGACCAGGTTTGTCCTTCGATACAGGCATGTAGAGAAGCTGAAAGTGAGCTTCAATTTTATCATTTCTCATATCACACTAGTAGACAACACTATGACCCGCACTATAACATCAACTGGGTGTTGTCAGAGGAATTCAAACACAAGGCCACCATTGAGGATTATTGGGCTGATGCAATTGATGAGATTGAAGTGAGAAAGAGGATGTTCTCTAGATTGCCGATTACTCTGATCAGGGAGTGTGAGGTAGTTCCGGTTCCGGACCAGGTCAATGAGGACATGGATGTTGTTCATCCAGACTATGCAGCTGTTCGGGACACTCCACTTCCGCCTATTGATTGGTCAGAGCCCGAGGTTGCCGACCTTGATACTCTTTCCATCCCGGTTATGACATTCACCAGGGCATGGGTTGATAGAAAGGTGAACAGATTGAAAAGTAGGTCAATTGCCTTGACCTACAACTTGATGGGAGATCACAGGACGCCCACCACAGGAAGGAAGAAACAGATCACAAGAGGACCAGAGTCCAGAAAGAAAGAATTAGTTCACCTAACCTCCACGAAGTTACAAGAGCAGCGACTTTGAGACACGCTTCCAAGCATACAGAGGTGTCTTTATTTGCCGATCGTGAGGGTTGGCATTGGTTCAGCACGGATAATGATGATATTCAAAATGAGGGAGTCGATTGGCCGAGTGCCAATGTACCACAAGCTGATCAGCAGGATGATGAGGGGACAATTACTGACCCTCAATTTCAGCAGGAGATAGAGGCGGCCATGAATGATGGCGACGATGATGATATAGTGTCAGGTGACACTCAGCCACTTGAGGACGATGAGCCTCGCCAGAATGAGGAAGAAGTTGAACAGGTTAGAGAAGTCGAGGCACGGGAGCAGCAGCCCTTTGACATACTATATGAGGTGCCCGATTGGCTTAGAGACGTAATGCGGTTAGCCCGAAGCGCAGGGAAATTGATCCACCGTTGAGATGGAAGAGTTTTGAACCGGATCGCTGCTCCTCCAATCAAGAAGAAGGCAAGAAAATTTTCAAGATCTCCACGATGAGGATGGCTCTCGCACTTTTCATCGCTAGCCGTTCCACGAATGAGTGCACCGAATGAAGCAGTTCGAAAACTATGTGGTCACCAATTTGACTTGGGACGCCCTACTGGTGCACAGAATATTGAGGAGTGCGATAACTCCTTCCTTGCCCTTAAGGATAGATTATTCAAGAAAGAAGGAAAATACAAGAAGTTGAAACGAGAACACAAGGCGTTAGTTGGATATGTTCAGCAGTTGTCTCGTTCTCGAGGGCAGGATGCACCAGTGATAGAGCCTCCAGCAGATATTCCTAGAGAGTCGATCAGCGGCTTGGTAGAATTGGGGAGGATGGCACAAGAGGCAGACAAATGGGTCACAGGGGTTCGTACGGAGACAGAGAAATTCATGGAGGACCTATCCTTTGCTTTTCAGCAGGCCTCTACTATTTTGGCACGGATGGATGCGGTGGATCATGCTTGGGGCGATGCTTCCATCTATCAGAGTAAGGTGATCCAGCGTCTTGAGGTGCTGAGGCATGTGCCATTGCGGTTGCTGATTGATGGAGGTGTCATTCAAGCGAATGACCGATATGATTTCTCTAGGTGGTATTCTTCGGCTATCACAGGGCGTGGCTTCTTTGATGCAGCACAGGCGGATTCAGCCAGGATTCACAGGGCTATGGCCAATATTATAGATGGAGTTCAGAACACCTTCGAGGCCATCTTTGCTAGGCGGCTTAACTGTGAGAGAGGTTTTGATAATTTGAGGGGCTTGGTCGGTTCCCTCTTCAGATGTTAAGACCTCGCATAAGATGACTTTGAAAATCGCAAGACTTCCACTTTGATCCGCAATTGGTAGGACTCCATTATTGCTTGAGAAAAATTCAGTAATGCAGGCACCCAGCACCTCGCCACAAAGTTGTTAGAGTTTCCGCTAGATTGTGTTCCATCTATTTCAGTTGAGGAGGTTGAGGCCGTACTTAGCAGATTTGTTGAGTTGGCAGTCAGAGAGAAGGCTAATGGAACACACTACTGGACGAGGATCTTCTAGAAGACTGAGCATTTATTACATTTGCTATTTTGGGAGTGAGTGGGAATCTTTGATTCATTTAATGTACCACTCCCTATTCTGGCAGTTTTTAGGGTTAGGGCTGAGGTGGCACGATTCCGGCCACTCTATTGATTGTAACCCTAGCCGTCCTTTGGGACTTGGCTAGCTATAAAAGGGGGAGTCCCCCTCATTTGTAAGACATTAGGATTCAGAATCAGAGTAGACATTGAGAGAGCATTAGCCTTAGAGCTAGATAGTGTAGTAGTGTAGAGCATTTTTGCATAATTTGGAGAAGAGAGAAAGTTTTCCCTTTTGAAAACTTTTGAGGAGATTGTTGTGTAATACATTTTGTGATAATAGATCTTTTCATTGATGATGGAATTTGTCTTGTCATGAAATGCTAGCAAGGTTTCTTCTTCCTTTCGTATCCAAGTAGATTAAATTCATGCAAGTAGCTTACTTTGGTGTGTGGTATTTCATTGAGATAGCTTCATTTTATTCCATACCACTAGCGGCTTGTTGATGATAAGTCTGCCTTGCGTGGTCAACCGGACATTATTTTGTGCTTGACTTCGGTTATGGCT
>VDFB02158596.1:0-43139 GCA_007258455.2 Sequoia sempervirens | reverse complement strand
CAAAACTCTGCCATGTTCCTTCTTGACTTTGAAAAAGCCTATGACAGGTTGGAATGGAAATTCATCACCATGATGCTGGAGGCCTTCGGCTTTCCTAGGAAGTTTTGTAACTCTGTTAATACTCTGCTCAAAGATGCTTTAGCCTAGATTGATATTAATGGCTCAATTTCTGCCTCCTTCCCCCTTGGTAGATCTATCAGGCAAGGCTGCCCCTTGGCTCTGGCCCTTTTCGTTATTGCTTCTGAAGCCCTTTTTTACATCCTGAGAGATAACTCTCTCCCTTGCTGTCAAAGGTATAACTCTTCCCAATAATGAGGAGCTCTTAAATTGTCAGTTTGCTGATGATACTGCTATCTTCTTTGATGCTAGACCTGATAATTTTGAGGTTCTGACCTCCAAACTCAACTTGTTTTGTAAGATCTCTGGGGCGAGGCTTTCACATTCCAAATCTATCTGTCTTGGGTGGGATGTGATCCCCCCTGACTGGTTTCAAATCTATGACTTTCAGTGGGGTGGCCCACACAAGATTGTGCGCTACCTTGGCATCCCCTTCTCCATTGACCCCTCCCTTAATGAGATGTGGGCGTCGATTAAAGATAAGATCTTCAAAAAGTTGAATAAATGGCATAATAGAACCCTTTCTTTGGCTGGTAGAATCTAGGTCTATCAGAAAATCCTTTCATCCTATAACATTTACTATTCTTCTGCTTAGATGTTTAGTAACTACCAAATCCTTGAGATTCAAAAGGTGGTTAGAAGCTTTCTCTGGTCGGATGGCAAAGGTAAAAAGAAGATGCATGCTATCAAGTGGGACTAGTGCCATGTCAATAAGCTACTCGGGGGGCTTGGTTTGAAGGATCTCAAGCTCCAAGGGGTTTCCCTTGCCACCAAGTGGATCTTTCACTCCCTTGATGGCAATGATCCTTGGAAGGTTCTGATTAGGAGCAACATTGAAAGAGGCTTCCCTAAGTCTGCGAAGTCTTGGAAGAATCTGCCGATTATTGACCTTGTTATTGGTAATTTTCCTATTCTTGTTCAAGGTTCTGCGGTCTTTAGGTCCATCTGGAAGGCTTGGGACCAGGTTAAATTGCATGTCTCTAATAGGGACTTCCATGATGACTGCCATCTTTATGGTGAAAGGTCCATTTGGTGGAATCTTTCTTCCTCTGGCAAGCCCCTAGCTCTCTCCCAAGGCTGCTCTGCTAGGCACTAGTCGAGCAAAGGCATTTCCCAGTTAGCTGACCTCTTTGAGAATGATGAATTAATCAGCTGGGAGGTTCTCAGTAATAATTTTGACCTCCCCATTTCCCAAAAAAAAACTTATAATTTGATTGTCAAGGCGACTAAAGACCTCCCTTCCTCCTGTCATGTGGACTCTCATAGATTCCTTGGGTGTAAATGGCCCGATGGCACTATGTTCTCCAAGATCAAAGCCAAGCACATTTACAATGTTATTGGGCATTCAGAAGCTATCATTGATCACGTTAATACTGTTTGGTATTCTAGGCTGGACACCCACGCTTGGAAGAACCACTTTGACTGCCTGTGGAAAGGTCCCACCGAGCCTAAGATCAAATGTTTCAACTGGCTCCTTCTCCTTGATAGACTCCCTGTTAAGAAAGGGAATGCCGAGTATGATTACTGTAACTTCTGCAGACTTCCTGAAATGGCTAGACATATCCTCCTTGACTGCATATTTGTGAAAGAAATATGGCTCATGTTTGGCATTACTTACCCTATGCTTTTTACTGTTATGGACATTGTTACTGGGCACATTGATGGTTTAAAAAATGACTCTAATCTTTTCTGGAAGATCCTCTCCTCTAATATTCTTTGGAAAATCTGGAAATGTAGAAATGAAGAAAGATATCAGAATAACCCCCGTGATCTTACTGAGTCTTTTAGAAAACTCATCTACTTTAAATTTTTTTTGCAGGTGCGAACCACCATGATCATCGAAAGAAAGAAACTCAAACGCTTCCTTAAGGATGGTTATGCCACCTTTTTCATCTACGAGATGAAGGGTGGGTATGCTTGGAGGGACACCCTCAACAACCGGCACTCTTTGATAATACCTGCAAAATCCTATCCCAAGAGGTGAAGAACAACAAAGGCTTCGGCAAGGATACGACGCTCATGCTTGCGCAGATTCAGGAGATGAAATATATAGTCTGGATGGAAGGAGATAAAGGTTGGACTGCCTGGGTGGATAAAGTGGATGACATCCTGTACTAAGCCTGTTGATCGTGGTGGTCTGCTATGCACTTTTTTGCCTTTTGTAACGAAAATGTAAATCTGTAGCGGCTGTTTTGCCCCTTTTTTTTTTAACCGGTGCTTCTCTGGAGCTCTCTGTAATTACTGTGATTTCCTTATATTTAATACAAAAGTAAAGAATTAATTATGATTTTTTTATTACAACTTTTAAATAAATAAAAGAATTGTATGTCTAGCCACCTTAACTTGCTCAAAACTTCATGAAATTTAATTTTTCTTTTTTTAATCCTATAGTATGCAAAGCATAGAATGTGATGCATGTTTTGGATTCAAAAAATGTGATACCATTTGAAATCTATATATTTTTTTCAATCAGTCTATCAATCAAGACTTTAGTCATAATTTGAGTAGAAAATGAATAATAATTACTTATCAAATTCAAAGTAAAGCATAATTTATATTGGTGGAAAGCTGGGAATATCCTTTAAATATCCTTTTCATTTCATCAATTTTGGGTAAAAAAAAGTCGCCAGCCACATACCCATCATATTGCCACTTTTTGGCCCATCATGATCCTGCATATACCCAGGTGTAAGTAAATACACTTTACAACACTTAAGGAAAAATGAGGTCTATTTAGTTTAAAAGTGCGCTAAACCTAATTTGAATGTGTAAAACACATTACAACACTATATCAAGGCAACATTAGGTTCATTTTAATTTTAATCATTCCCAAATTAAGTGTGAAAATGTAAAGAGATTATTTTCTACACTACATTTAGCCCCCACTTTAGTGAGAGGAGGAACTTGCTTCAAACACACTCTAAAGTATACATTCAAGAGAGGTCCATGCATACCAATGATGTGGATGTTCTAGGATGAGAAAGATCAAGGGGATGGTCAAGCCTTGAGAATCCATGATCCTATGTTAAATTAGCATAAGCTCAAAGGGAGACGCATAAGGTGTATGATATGCAACATCAAGATACACAAATATATAATGTCACAGACATAAAGATGAAAGAAAAAGGAAATAAAAGGTGGATCAATATTTGACCATTTTTCCCACATTTTGTGGATTAGATCTAATCTATTTGTCTAAAAATGCATGCTCACTCTGAGGCAACAAAAAATTAGGGTGTCCATTGGGTTAGTATCCAAAAAGGGTGGCTTACAAGTGGAACACAATGTCAACTATGCAAAAAAAATTCATGCTAACAAGAGCTATTGGAACCTTAGGCCATCCAAGAGGTGAGCCCCTAGAGAGGTGAGACACATGTGCATGCAATTGGTATGTGCTCACACACACAAGCAAGTGGCTATCATAAATTCATGCCTAAGTTTGGCTCCCATATGTACAACCATACCAAAGCTATACCTCATAATAAATTTGATAACACACCACACAATAATGAACTTTGAGCTCCATGAGGAAAGAAAAGATTCATATGCTTGAAACTCATGAACAAACAAGAGGGCTCCACAAGCAAGAAAAGTGTGTTATGCAAGGTGACCATATAACATATATTGTAGATGTGAAATAGTGTAAGGTATGTTCAAAGGGATTTTTCTTAGTTCATGTAAGGTCTCTTCTAAGGGAACATCATTCCTAATGTCTACAATAGAGGAAAAGTTAAATAAATATCATGCTTTCAAAGGATATCAAGCCCAATGACACCATTAAGAAAAGGACACATTACATAGTGAAACATGAGTGTCGATGTATGCCCCTACTTTAAAGTGGTTTCTAACACAGTTGTTGTGAAAATTTTATTTAAAGTAGAAGAATAAATTAGAGGTTATTTGAAAATCACTATTCCAAGTCATAAGTTCTTGAATGAAACTGCATCATGCATAAGGGGTTGCCCCCAAAACTTAGTACATCACATGCGAACCAAATTAAGGAATTTCATCCACATCCCAAGATTGCTCATATATATACATGAAAGGTGGTCAACTAGCCAAAAGAGACCATGACAAGTGATATACGAGGACAAGGCTACCTAACCCCTTGCCCCCACTTAGTGTGAGACAAGGATGAGCTGAAGTGATTGATGAAAAACATGTTGGAGTGAAAATTAGTATCGATTAGAGGAGTTAGGGGCTTAAATACAAGAAAGAGCATCACAATCCTTAAGATTTTGAATTTGGTTATTCAAATACTTACATTCATTAGTAGAATGACCATGAAATATTGTAGTAAACTTGTTTTCGTGCCCTTGGAGGGAGGGATATCAAACGATCTTGGAGGAATCTCGACAAGATACTCTCTTGATCAAAACTAAAAGATGTTGCTTTATTTTGTGACAAATATATCTCTTGCTTAGCACAAGATTTCATACTTTCACAAGGCTATTTATATTTCAAGATTTTGTACTCTCCTTTAAATGAGCGTGTAAATCCTATCGAATTTGAATCATTAATGTTAAGTGATGATTTTTTTGTTTCTTTCATTTATGTCAAAGGATTATAATCAATACCACTAGTTTCTATCACTTCAAGATGCACTAATGTTAAATTTGGCTTAAAGGAATATTTTGT
Organism: Sequoia sempervirens; assembly: GCA_007258455.2. Classification (NCBI taxonomy): domain Eukaryota; kingdom Viridiplantae; phylum Streptophyta; class Pinopsida; order Cupressales; family Cupressaceae; genus Sequoia; species Sequoia sempervirens. The sequence goes on along the minus strand of VDFB02158596.1, from coordinate 38,384 downwards.
AATAGTGTTGATATTAAGTGAAGGTTTGCTTGTTTCTTTTGATGGACAATAACCAAGCCCACTAGTCATTCTTTGTGTTAGGCTCTATGGGGACACAAATACCTTGTTCTCTAGCACCACACCCTTTTCCACTATATGCAAGTTGTTTCATGAGTTCATGTCATTTTCCATAAAGATTTTCATTTATTTTGGAGTCGGTGGTTGTTCATAATTATCTTCATCAAATTTTGTCGTATAACTTGATTCTTCTTCTAAAGTGTTTGAGGTGGATGCTTTTGAAGGGTCTTCTAAATTTTGTGTTGACATTACCTCTTTTTTCTTTTCCATTTTCAGAATCTTTATTTATGATCTTGTATTCACCCATGAATTTTGTGAAATATAAGGAACCCTAATCATCTTGGAATAGATTCATGACTTCCTCAAAAAAAAATTCTTTGTCTTTCTATTACACAGGTTCAATATTTAAACAACTATTTGGTTCAAGGTTAGCTTCGAGTGTGTACACTTTGTTGTTCTAGACATGCTTCATTATAAGATGAAGAGTAGAAGGCAACACATTCATTTCATGAATCCATGGTCTTCCTAAAATAATATTATATGAAATATTGTGAGGCATAATATGGATCAGTGTTTCTAATGTGGCCTTTCTAGCTATAATAGGAAAAGTGATCACACCAAGCGGTTGTTTTTCCTACATTGTCCAATCCCTTAATAAATAAAGAGTTAGGTTGAATTCTTGATTTATCCATGGCAGTCCTATCCAAAAGGGTTACACTACACACATTAGGGGATGAGTTGTTATCAACAAGGGTTCACTTTATGCCTATTCCATTGTATTGAACAATTACCATGCAAGTATCATTTTGTTTATGCACTTCCAAAGAATGGAGCTCACTTTGGTGGAGAATAATGTTAGCATTTATTCATTGAATCATGACTACTATGTCATTTGGTTTTGCAGTAGGGGGAACCAAAACTTGTTGCAAGGCACTTTGAATCATGTTATGATATTAAGGGGAGGCTCTAATAAAGTCCTATAATTATATCTTAGAAGGAGTGTTCTTAAGTTGTTAAACAAGATCATACTCTTTTCCACTTTGTGAAGGCCAAAAAGGAGGACCAGATAAGATAGGTTGAGGTAATGGGAGGGATGTTGAAGTTGTTTGTCTTGGTTGTGAATTTTTTTGAGTGTTATATGTATGAGTAATAGTATTATAACTTGGTTTTTGTGAAACATTATTCTTAGGTGGGTAAAGGATAAGTTCGGGTTTGTTTTGAGTTTGTGGTTCTTTTGAAGGTGGGTAAAGAATTAGAGGATTCTTAGGATGTCCCATAGGGTATGTAGGAGGTCCATTAATCAAGGGCGGTCTAGTGGAAACTTGTGCATTCATAATCTCAACAATTTTGGTTTGATTTCTTTCTAATGAATGGTAGTCTAGTGTCATCTTTTCACCATCGCCTAAGGAATCCAAATTACTATTGTTAGTTTTGTCATTTTCTCGCACCATGATATCCTCCCTAAGAGGAGAGCTTTTAGGAGAACTACAAAATAGATGTTCATGAAATTCAAAGGTTGATTCTTCTAAAATGACTTCATCACAATTAAGGGAGTTATCAATGGTTGAGCTATCTTGTTTAGTAAGGTTTTTCCTAGGGGAAGAGAGACACATAATATTCTCATGACTTTCATCAATTGAATTTTCTAACATCAAAGTATCTTCTTCACAACTAGGAGAGAGACTAGGAGAAAAATAAATGTGATTGTCATGATTGTCCATAATTTCATTCCTTTGTCCCATAATGTCTTCCAAAATAAGATAGGTAGGGGGGTATGTGCAGGATCATGATGGGCCAAAAAGTGGCAATATGATGGGTATGTGGTTGACAACTTTTTTTTACCCAAAATTGATGAAACAAAAAGGGTTTTAAAATAAGATTCTCAGCTTTCCACCAACATAAATTATGCTTTACTTTGAATTTAATAAGTAATTATTATTTATTTTCTATTCAAACTATGAATAAAGTACTGATTGATAGATTTATTGAAAAACATCTATAGCTTTCAAATGGTATCATATTTTTTGAATCCAAAATATGTGTCACTTTCTATGCTTCACATACTATACGATTAAAAAACTAAAAAATTGAAATTCATGAATTTTTGACCAAGTTAAGGTGGTCAAACATACAATTTTTTAATGTTATTTAAAAGTTGTAATAAAAAAATCATAATTAATTGTTTACTTGGAAAAAAATTACAAAAAAATATGCATCACATTGGTACATGAGTCCTCTACTTATATCTAAAATCTTATAAAAAATATTAGCATTTTATCGTGGTTAGGGTGGTCAGACAGGCACCTACTTCTTATCTTTTCCTTGAAATTTAAGTACTACTGCATTGAAATTTCAAATTTTCACCAAATATATATATATATTTTTAAAACCTAATAGTTTAGAAACTACATTCAATTTGCTACATATTCTATTCTTACATATTTTTGAAATAATATAGATAACTTATTCAAATTTTTACGTCAAGTTGCCTAACTCTAATTTTTCTGATTTTTTTGCCACTTAAGAGCCTATTTTTTCCATGATGATCCTGCACATACCCAGGGGAGGTAAAATAAAGAGGGTTATCATAGATCTTAAATATTTTATCATCTAAATGTAACCTATCATCTTCACTTACAATATGATTGTCATGATTCCTTACAACTGTATCTTCTTTCACTAAAATTTTCTCACAAGAAAAAGGTGAATGGAAATTAGGTAGGGTAATGTTTAGAAAATTTTCTATGATCTCATTCTCTTGTGTTGAAATATCTTCCAATGTAGGATAGTTTATAGAAGATGAGATTTCAACATTTTCATGATTCTCAATGATTTCATCTTCTAACACCAAAATACCTTCGTCACATGTAGGAGACGTATTAAGAAAAGAGAAACTATGATTATCATGATTGTCTATACTTTCATATCATTCCCACAAATAGGAGAGATAGGAGGCGGTGTAGATTTATGAAGCATGTCAAAATTTTCACTTTCTTATACTAATAAACTCTCATAACTAGGAAATGTATTGAATGAATGACTAATAGGATTATTAATTATTTTTTTCTTTGCAATCTTGGAAAAGAAAAATACTAACATTTGTAAAAATTAATCTATACAAAAAAAAAATTGAAAGAGACTTAAAATGCAACACAATGACCTTGAATGGAATGTGCAAATGCAATTTTTAGATTCTAGATAAGGTAATTTGTTGATTACACTATGCAACAATCTTAAAATGAAATGTTGTAAATGAAAAATTAAAATTAATAAATGCACTAAATTAACCAAATTAAGCTAGATGTCATGAAATGAATGAAACAAAAACTCAACAAATTGAAATAGATATCTAATGACACCAAATAGAGGCAGAAAAAAGATGTTTTTAATGTTGTAAAAGGTAGTTTTAGGTATGATCTGGGACTAAATCACTCAGAGGGGCATATGAGTCCTAGTTAGGGTTATTGGAGGGTTCCAATAGTTAAAAAAACACATAACAAAATTTCAAGAAATCTAGGAAAAACACCTATATAGGGACTAAATCACCTAGGTGGGTGAATGAGTCCCAAATAGGGTTTTGACACCAAATTTTGCAAATTACAAGTGATTGTTATGGTTTCTAGTTTGTATGTTGACTTTACTATTTGCAATTGTAGAATTTTAATGAAATTGAATGATCTACAATGCAAAAAATGCAACCTATATGCACTTTCACTAATGCAAGATTTTGAAACTCTAGATGCAAATTAACTAATGCAAGACAATGAAAAGTTAATGTAACCTAGACCTAGGACTATCATGAACTATAAATTAGAAGATAAGGTGTTCTAAAAGCTATTTTCAAAAAAATTATGTTAAAAGGAACATGACATGAACTAAGAGGGAGGGTGAATTATTTGTAACCAAATTCAAACACAAAACTTCACACTCTTATTAACTTCAAAACCACACTATTTTATTATTATGTATGAACATGAAATGCAGATAACAAAAACTAAAATCAACATAATGAACACTAGATTTTTATGTAGAAAACCAAATGAGGGAAAAACCATGGTGAGGATTTACTCACAATATAAACAACTATCTACCCTCTAGCAATAGCTACCCATGGGTGCTCTAGTCAACTAAGGTATCATTGCTTTGTTCAAGTATTTAAAATATTCTTTCACAAATGTCTTCAAAAGAAGAAACATAATACAAATTTATCTCTTAAACAAAAATCAAATTTATGATTTACAAAGTAATTCAATGATCAATCATATCATTCTTATGACTATTTTCTACTTAACATCTTAAGCATTTTCCTTTTAAAATGTACTATAAACAAAAGAATGTATGTCACAAGTATACATGTGTATGTATATAGATGAAGTCTATGTGCATGCACATATATGTGCCTACTAATTTTAAATTTTGTGTATACATTTTGAAATAATCATTTATTCATATTGCAATCTTAAAATAGTATTCCAATTGGTGTTTCTTTGTCAAAATAAAGAAAACAAAATAAGTCTATTCTAATGGTTTCACATATACTGTTATTGCATTCTCACTACTATGTTTTTCTAATATTCATTGTTTGAATGGAATAAATATTGTTTCCTACTAAACAGTTATAAAAAAATTTATTCACATATGAACATTTATTGTTTAAGCAAAAAATGTACTATTTCCTACTAAATAGTTATAAAGCAAGATGTTTACATATGAACATTCATTGTTTAAACAAAAAAAGTATTGTTTCCTACTAAAGAGTTATAAAGCAAGCTATTTACATATGAACATTCATTGTTTAAATAGAACAAGTATTGTTTCCTACTAAATAGTTATAAAGTAAGCTATTTGCCTATGAGTATTTATTGTTTAAACAAAAAAAGTATTGTTTCCTACTAAGAAGTTGTAAAGAAAGTTTATAGTTATAAAGGTAGCTTTTAAAAAAAAAAAAGTTATTTGTAAAAGAATATTCACTATTTACACCAACACATTACTATTTCAAACTAAATAGTTACATTTAAAGTCAAATATTTTACTCTGTTTGCAAATCTCAAGCTACTTACATGTGAAATGATCACTTTACAAGTATTTGTTCATTGTTTAAAATAAAATGGGTTCTTCCACAATGTACTGAAAATAATAAAATCAATTTTCCTTATTTTGTACATAAGGAAAAAATGTATATTGTACAGACAATACTCAAGCCTTTTAGGTTGCAACAACATACTATGGTTGCTCTGGGTCAACCAATCCCAATGATTAGGTTTCTCCTTGTAAACATCAATGATATATTAGAGAATTTCCCATGTGGCCTTATTGTTTTATACCACACATGCAAAATTATTCTACATGTACACTTTGTCTATATCCAAAACATGGATTTCATGCCATCGTTCTTATCGAACGAGGTCAGTTTCTTAGCAAATGAAAACCTACTTACATTTGCAAGGCTTAAGAAACATTTGGAAAATACCCCTCTCTATTATTATTCCATTTGATAACAAGTTTTAGATAAAATACAATATACAGAGGGGCCTCTTACCCTCCCCAGATCATAGTCGATCCTACAGAAAGAATATTGCCAACAAACTCACCATCATTGAAATAAATTTTGATAGCCATCATAGGATGAACATTTAAATGTAGAAAGAGTTATTGATCAAGCCTTTGAATCTCTTCAAGCCTTAGCCAGTTGATAAGGTGGAAGAAAAACCTTTAAAAAAAAATGTAAAGTTGAAAACCCTCTTTCAAGAGATCATTGATCAATCCACAAAAATATTTGTTCATCATAATTTATAGTGAAATGGAATAGAGATTTTGATTTTCCATTCAATGGCTTGCACGAGAGTGTGACCTTAAGAACATCCTTCACTTAACACTCTAAAGCTCGACTTAGCTCAAAGAGCTAGCCACAAGGATTCTACAAACATAATTCATGCAATACAACCACAGGCTGAGTGACCCAATAGTGGTCGATTCCATGCCATTTGGCCCAAGGCCATGTGGCATTTATAAAAAAATGTAGCTTACTATTTTAAATGATGAAATTGACATATAAAACATGGAAAAATACCATTCAACAATGAGGAAGAAACGATAGAATCAAATTGATTTGTCATTCTTAAGTGATCAGATTACCTCAACTATTGACTTCGAATGAATTTATCACTTGATTTTTCCACGAGCTCTCTTTTCTTTCTCCTTCCAAACAATCAACTTCTTCTTGTGTTTTTTTTTCCACTACCTGTGTGTTTCAAATTTAAACAAAATCTTACCTTATTGCTAGCCACTACACATTCAAATATTTCCATTATTATCATGGAAGACCATGTCCTACATAATCTTCTTTAATTTCTCAATAGTCCAATATCAGATCATTATTAGTTATTGATTTGAATTCAGTTTTAAATTTGAATATGGTTTTGTATATATGTATATGTATGTATATATATGTAATATATATATACATATATATACATACATACATATATATACATACATATATATATACATACATATATATACATACATATATATATACATACATATATATATACATATTTCTTTATGTAAATAAATGATTTCATTCTTATTTACCATGTATTCCAATAATGTGCATATATATATATATGCACATTCATGAATAAGTTTGTTTGTAATGGCTTATAGGTTCCGTACACGATTACTTACAATAAGGAACTTAAATTCAAATTTGAGCATTCTCTCTCTCTCTCTCTCTTTATATATATATATATATATATATATATTAAAACTAAAGTTTGTTTATAATGCTTGCTTTCATTTTTCTTCAAACACGAAGTTTAAGTAGACAAATTTTAATCTACAAGTCATTCATTTTCAAACACTGAAATACTTCAAGTCAGGTTAAATTCAAATGCAAGTCATCTTGCCATTTGTGGTATGTGCACCTAGATTCCAAATAGCTTACCATTCGATCTGGCTAAACAATCCTACTTCAACCATGTTCTTGTCCTTCAACCTGTCACCTAGCAACTACACACACTTGCACTTGTAAATTGATCAATAATGTTCAATTCTTGGTAACATATAAAATAGTGTTCAAAAATTTGTAAAGTTAACATCACTCAATTTCTTTCATTCAAATTTTGAATATTCTAGAATCTCCATTTAATATTTAATTAAATTTCTTCAATAATTTAATTTACCATATTATGATAAATATGAAATAAACTTGGGTTTTGACAACATAGATGAGAATTCCATTAGATGCATGGGTATGTGCAAGATCATCATGGAAAAAGTAGGCCCTTAAGTGGCAACGAAAATTCAAAAAAAAAGAGTTAGGCAACCTGACATAAAAGTTTGAATAAGTTATCTATATTATTTCAAAAATATGTAAAAATTGAATATGTGAAAAATTGAATTTAGTTTCTAAACTACTAGGGTTTTTTTTTTTAAATCTATTTGGTGAAAAATTGAAATTTCAATGTAGTAGTACTTAAATTTTAGGAAAAAATAAGTACGTGTATGTCTAACCACCCTAACCATAATAAAATGATAATATTTTAGATATAAGTAGAGGACTCATGTCCCAATGTGATGCATACTTTTTTATAATTTTTCCCAAGTAAATAACTAATTATGATTTTTTTATTACAAATTTTAAAAAATATAAAAACTCATATGTCTAACCACCTTAACTTGGTCAAAACTTCAAGGTATGTGTAGGAACAAGATGGGCCAAAAGGTGGCGATATGATGGGTATTTGTAGGGTATGTGGTAGACGACTTTTTTTTAACCCAAAATTGATGAAATGAAAAGAGTTTTTAAAGGAGATTCTCAACTTTTAACCAATATAAATTATGATTTTGAATTTAATAAATTATTATTATTCATTTTCTATTTGAATTATGACTAAAGTCTTAATTGATAGGCTGATTGAAAAACATCTATAACTTTCAAATTGTATCAAATTTTTTGAATCCAAAACATGTGTCACATTCTATGCTTTGTATACAATGGGATTTAAAAAAAAAAGTATTTCATGAAGCTTCGATAAAGTTAAGGTGGTTAGACATACAAGTTTTTATATTTTTCAAAAGTTGTAATAAAAAAATCATAATTAATTTACTTGGAAAAAAATTACAAAACAATATGCATCACATCAGGACATGATTCCTCTACTTATATCTAAAATCTTATAAAAAAATATTATCATTGCATTGTGGTTAGTGTGGTTAGACAGACACCTACTTTTTATTTTTTCCTTGAAATTTAAGTACTACTGCATTGAAATTTTAAATTTTCACCAAACATATTTTATTTTTGAAAAAATAAACCTATTAGTTTAGAAACTACATTCAATTTTCTATAGATTCTATTCTTACATATTTTTGAAAAAATATAGATAACTTATTCAAATTTTTATGTCATGTTGTGTAACTCTGATTTTTTAGATTTTTTTGCCACTTAAGGACCTGTTTTTTCCATGATGATCCTACACATACCCTTCATATATATATATATATATATATATCTTGTAGTATGCAAATCATAGAATGTGACACATGTTTTGGATTCATTGATTTCCATGAATTCATCAATACTCATTTGTGTGTGAATGTTGATGATGAACAAATTGTTGCAGCAAGAAAAAAAATGGAGGTAACACATGATTTCATTTTTTTTAATGAAGAGAAGGATGTTAATTGTTGTTTTCCAAAATTGCATAGTGTAGAATGGTGGGAGCTGAATTTTGTGAACAAAGGCTGAAAGAGGGGACGAATGAAGGAGAGTAGAGATAGCATATTACAGGAAAAGGGAAAAAAAATGTTCATAATGGTGAGGTTGAAAAGTGGATCTAGCGTGAACATAGCATATTCAAATGTTCATGAGATTTTCTCATAGAAAATTTTCTTCCTAATGTGGGTGTTTGATGCAGGAGCATCCATGGGCTCGTGCAATCTTGCATCAACCAAAATTTTTTATTTTAATTTTGTTTAGTTTTCAATAAATGGTTGCCACAGATATATGTAATTATTGGAAGAATTTAATTTAAAATTAAATTACATTAACATTTCATGTTGAATGACTATGCCCGAAAAAGCAAGTGTTGCAAAGGAAATGGAAGTGCAAAAATTCAAAATTTGGATTTTTGTAAGTTAAAGGAAATTTTTAAGATTTTAATTTAAAATAAAATATCAACCACCACAAATACCTAAAAAATAGGGACTATCAAAGTGGGTGCCCATCTGATCAAATTGGAAAATTTGATGAGTGAGTTCAATTTTGGAAACTACTGGTAAAGTGTGTGAGATTGGTTGCTTGCTTAAGTGAGAAGTTTGATTTTTGATTTTTTTTCAATTTCAATTTAGAAAGTCTCTCCTTGGATTTTTGGGAAGGATTATTTTTGAGTTTGAAATGGAAATTAAATTAAATTTCATTTCATTCTAGCATATTTGGAAAGTTGGTAATAAAAGATAATTCATTTACAATTTGAGTTAGTTTTCAAAGTGGAGGAAACTCATAATTTGGGTATGGATATTCTCTAAGGAGAAATTGCAGCAAAGTGTGAAGGCTTCAATAATTTATTTGTAGCCATTGTTGAAGAGTGACAAAGTGTGCATGTAGGTTGATTTTAGTGCTTGATAAGAACATAAATTTTATGTTGTTGTAAAGGGCATATGTGGCACCCATAGTCTCAATGAGACTAAGTTATTATTTTGTAATTGCAGATATTTCATTTTAATGCAAGTTGCATGTTGTAGTTTCTTTCATACTTGTGTTGAAATTCATAGTGAATTGAGAATTTTTGTTTGTATTGAAATTAAGTAAGTGGAGAGGGTTTTGTGTCACCCCCTCCCTACTTCAGTGGTATCAAAGCAGGAGTTCCTGAGTGTGAGGCAGTTTGCACCAACACTTGTGGTGTGTGTGATTTTTGTGTAGATAGATCATTGGATCTAAGGTAGTCTATACTAGAGAGGATGGGATGGGTCATGAGGAGGCCTATAAGAATTTTATTTTGGGATAATTATTGGGAATAAGTGGAAAATAAAAATTACCATGAAGAATTGAAAAGCTCCAGGCTCAAGTAGATTTATTGGAAAAGATGATTAAGGAGGAAGTGGGAATACAGGCAGAGAAACATGGGAGGAAGAATGTTCTCTTGAAAGAAGACAACAAAAATAAAAGAAGCATGAAGAAAGAATGGAGGAAGAGAAAATATAAAATGGTCATTGTGGATCATAAATTTAATGGTAATTTTAATGATTTTATTTTATTTGAAGATGCATTGTTTGTAGGAACTAGTAAAGACAAATAAAGTGGTGAAAATGAGAAGAATACAATAACAGAAAAAGAGGTATCATTTAATTATGTTAGTGATTATTTACATGCAAAAGAAGTAGATGAAGCTATGGATGAAGTTACAGTAATTTCAAAAGTGGATTTGGATAGTCCTAGATTTGGCAAAGGGAATAATTAAGAAGAAGATAGTCTCTTGTTGAAAGAGGAGATAAGAAAAATAGAAAAATTATTTCAAGGAGAAATTATAGAAGAAGATGATGAAATTAAAGAGGTTGCAGCTGATATGTGCCTCTTTGAAGGAGGAAAATTTTCAGAAATAAGAAAGGAGAATGAAATAGAGGTAATTGCTGATTTATCAAAAAAATTCAAAGTTTCTAATGAAGCTAATTTTTGTGAGGGTGAAATGGTAAAAGGATGTGAGGAAAGAGAGATGGTAAGGTGCAGCAATAACATCTTACAAGCTGAAATACAACAAGGTATGATGAATTTTCCTAACATAGAAGAAGAAGAGGGTGAAGGAGAAATAGTTGAGAAAGATGTGCAGATAGAATTCATTGATTTCCATGAATTCATCAATACTGATTTGTGTGTAAGTGTTGATGATGAAAAAATTGTTGCAACAAGAAATAAAATGGAGGTAACACATGCTTTCATTTGTTTTAATGAAGAGAAGGATGTTAATTGTTATTTTCCAAAATTGCATAGTGGAGAATGGTGGGAGCTAAATTTTGTGAACAAAGGCAGAAAGAGGGGAAGAATGAAGGAGAGTGTCTAAGATAGCATATTATAGGAAAAGGGAAAAAAAAATGTTCATAATGATGAGGTTGAAAAGTGGATCTAGCGTGAACATAGCATATTGAAATTTTCATGAGATTTTCTCATCGAACATTTTCTTCCTAATGTGGGTGTCTGATGTAGGAGCATCCATGGGCTCATGCAATCTTACATCAACCAAATTTTTTTATTTTAATTTTGTTTGGTTTTCAATAAATGGTTGCCACAGATATTTGTAATTATTGGAAGAATGTAATTTAAAATTAAATTACATTAGCATTTCATGTTGAATGACTATGCCTAGAAAAGCAGGTGTTGCAAAGGAAATGGAAGTGCAAAAATTCAAAATTTGGATCTTTGCAAGTTAAAGGAAATTTTTAAGATTTTAATTTAAAATAAAATCTCAACTACCACAAATCCCTAAATAATAGGAACTATCAATGTGGGTGCCCATCTGATCAAATTGGAAACTTTGATGAGCGAGTTCAATTTTGGAAACTATTGGTAAAGTGTGTGAGATTGGTTGCTTACACAAGTGAGAAGTTTGATTTTTGATTTTTTTTTAATTTCAATTTAGAAAGTCTCTCCTTGGATTTTTGCAAAGGATTATTTTTGAGTTTGAAATGGAAATTAAATTAAATTTCATTTCATTCTAGCAGATTTGGAAAGTTGGTAATAAAAGAAATTCATTTACAATTTGAGTTAGTTTTCAAAGTGGAGGAAACTCATAATTTGGGTATGGATATTCTCTAAGGAGAAATTGCAGAAAACTGTGAAGGCTTCAATAATTTATTTGCAGCCATTGTTGAAGAGTGACAAAGTGTGCATGTAGGTTGATTTTGGTGCTTGATAAGCACATAAATTCCATGGAATGCTGCAGATTTTTTGTAATGAATTCTATGATGTTGTAAAGGGTATATGTGGCGCCCATAGTCTCAATGAGCTTTTATTATTTTGTAATTGCAGATTTTCCATTTTAATGCAAGTTGCATGTTGTAGTTTCTTTCATACTTGTATTGAAATTCATAGTGAATTGAGAATTTTAGTTTGTATTGAAATTAAGTAAGTGGAGAGGGTTTTGTGTCACCCCTCCCTACTTCACTCTCACTCACTCACTCCCTCTATATCTCTCCCTCTGCACTTAACCCTAAACCCTTAACTTTAAACCCTGAACCCTTCAACCCTCTACCCTCTATCATAAACCATATATACCTTCTATCTATCTCCCACTCCCTCTCTCTCTCAAGTCTCCCTCCTACCCCCTCTCCCTCTCTCAGGTCTCTCTCTCACTCACTCCCACTATATCTCCCCCTCTACCCTTAACCCTTAAACCCTTAAACCTTCTACCCTCTATCATTAACCCTATATACCCTAGATATCTATATACCCTCTATCTCTATCCCACTCCATCTATCTCTCAAGTCTCTCCATTCTACCCCCTCTACCTCCCTCAGGTATCTCTCTTAGAGTCACTCCCTCTATCTCTTTCCCCTCTACTCTCTCTCTCTCTCTCAAGTCTCTCACTCAATCACTCCTATCTCACCCCCTCTACCCTCTATATCTCTCCCACTCCCTCCCTCCCTATCTTTCATTGACTCCCTCTATCTCTCTCCCCTCTACCCTAAACCCTAAACCCTAAACCCTTAACCTTGAAACTCTCTACCCTCTACGCTCTCTCTCAAGTCTCTCCCTCCTATCCCCTCTCCCTCTCTTAGGTCTCTCTCTCTCACTCACTCCCTCTATATCTCTCCCTCTAACCTTAACCCTAAAGCCTAAACAATTAACTCTTAACCCTTAAACCCTTTAACCTTCTACCCTATACCATTAACCCTATATTCCCTAGATATCTATAAACCCTCTATCACTATCCCACTCCCTCTCTCTCTCTCAAGTCTTTGCATTCTAACCCCCTCTCCCTCTCTTAGGTCTCTCTCTCATAGTAACTCCCTTTATCTCTCTCCCCTCCATAACCCTTAACCCTTAAACCCTTGACCCTCTACTCTCTCCTCTCTCAGTCTCCACTCATCACTCCTTTCTCTCCCCTCCTCTGTCTCTCTCTTCCACTCCATCCCTTCCCCTCTTCATTGACTCATATATCTCTCTCTCCCTCTACCCTGTTTATGAGCCCATTATAGCTTCCTTGACTCTACCTTGACTCTCTCTCTCTCAGTCTCTCCCTCCTATCCCTCTCTCCTCTCTTAGGTCTCTCTCTCTGCCTATTTTCTCCTCCATATGTAAACTTCTTATATCTCTCATCTCTCTCTCTCTCAGTGCCTCCCTCCTTACCCCCTCTCCTCTCAATTATTTCTCTCCCCTCATTCCCTCCTATCATCTTCTTCCCTCTACCCTTAACACAAACCCTAGGCCTTCACCTTAAAACCTCTACCTCCTGCTCTCTCTCTCTCAGTGTCCTCAATCACTCCTATCTCCCCCCTCTACCTTTATCTCTCATTCCTCTATCTCTCTCCCTCTATATAGCCCCTTGACCTCACCCTCTATTTTCTCTCTCCTCAGGTCTCTCTCTCTCCTCCTCCTCCTCCCTCTGTCTCTTCTCTACGTAACCCGTTCAAACCCTGCCTCTCTCTCTCTCACTCAAGTCTCTCCTGCATACTCCATCTCCTTCTCTTAGGTCTCTCCCTCTCTCTCATTCACTCTGTCTATCTCTCCCCCCTCTACCCTTAACCGTCTACTCTCTCTCTCCATCCTACCCCCTCTCCCTCTCTTACATCTCTCTCTCAGAGTCCCTCCATCTAGATCTCTCTACCCTCTACCATCAATCTCTCTCCCTCTCCCTTGTGTACCCTAAACCCTAAACCATCTACCATCTACCCTCTATCGTCTCTCTCTCTCTCTCCCTTTTACCCCCTCTCCCTCTCTCAAGTATCTCTCTCCCTCTATCACTCACTCCCTTTATATCTCTCCCTCCACCCTTAACCCTTAAACCCTCTACCTTCTACTCTCTCTCTCAAGTATCTCCTTCCTATCCCCTCTCCCTCTCTCATGTCTCTCTCACTCACTCCCTCTATATCTCTCCCTCTACCCTTAACCCTTAAACCTTGTACCCTCTATCTCTCTCCCACTCTCTCTCTCTCAAGTATCTCCCTTGTACTCCCTCTCCTCTCAAGACTCTCTCTCTCATTCACTCCATCTATCTATCTCCTTGCCACCCTTAACACTTAAACCCTCTGCCCTCTCTCTCTCTCAAATTCACCCCCTCTAGATCTATCTACCCTCTATCATCTTTCTGTCTCTCTCTCCCTCCCCCCTCTCTCTCTCTCTCTTGTACCCTAAACCATAAACCCTCTACCATCTACCCTTTACCCTCTCTCTCCCTCCCTCCTACCCCCTCTCCCTCTCTCAAGTATCTCTCTCTAACACTCACTTCCTTTATATCTCTCCCTCCACTCTTAACCCTTAACCCTTAAACTCTCTACCCTCTACCATTGACCCTATATACCTTCTATCTCTCTCCCACTCCCTCCTACCCCCTCTCCCTCTATCATGTCTCTCTCTCTCTCAGATTCACTCCCTTTATCTCTTTCCCCTAGATACTCTTAACCCTTAAACCTTAAGCCCTTAAACCCTCTACCCTCTCTCTCTCTCCCCCTCATATTTTCCCTCTCCCTCTCTTAATTATCTCTCTCATACTCACTCCCTCTATCTCTCTTTTTCAAGTCTCTCCCTCGTACCCCCTCTCCCTCTCTCAATTCTCTTGGTCTCTCACTCACTCCATATATATCTCTTTCCCCTATACCCTAAAACCTCTACCCTTAACCCTTAAACCCTAAACCCTTATAACCCTCTACCCTAAACCCTATACCCTAAACCCTTAACCCTTAACACTAAACCATTAACCCTTAAACCCTTTACCCTATACCCTAAACTCTTAATGCTTAACCCTAAACCATTAACCCTTAGGTATATGTGTGCACAAATTAGATATCCGATTCAAATTGGATATCCAATTTGAATCATATATCTGAGTTGTAGCACTAAAATCCTACCATTACAAAACATTTTAAAATGTTTTTCAAATCAAATATCAGATTTTATTGGATATCGGATTTGTGGGCCATATAAAAACCCCATGTGGGTCATCTTGTGCATTCAAATGGACCCTACATTCTATTTGCAATCTTTGTAGGTGACAAATGCATAATTTCAGATAGGAAGAGACAAAGATCAACTTTTTGGAGCATCTTCTACTCAAATTTGTCATAAGCAATGATTTTTTAACATATTTTATGAGGTATAATGGGGAGTAGTAATCATTAGAAGCAAAAATATAAGAAAAATGTTATAGAAGAACAAATTGAAGCATATATACAAAGAGATAAAGAAGGTCATAGGAAGAGAAGAAAAGGTATGTTAAATATTGGTGAACCTAAGCCCAATGGTATTTTAAGTGAAGATGAAATTGAATATGTTCAAGCTGAAAATGTTGAACATGATATTGAAATTGGGAATGAAAATCTTGAAATTGATATTTAAAGTGTTCAAGGTGAAAATGTTGGAATTGAAGATGTTGAACATGATATTCAAATTGGGAATGAAAATATTGAAATTGATAATGAAAATGTTCAAGGTGAAAATGTCTGAATTGAAGATGTTGAACATGATATTGAAATTGGGAATGAAATTATTCAAATTGATATTGAAAACGTTCAAGGTGAAAATGTTGGAATTGAAGATATTGAACATAATATTGAAATAAGTGTAAATTATGTTTCATTAGATTACATGAGAAATGAAGAGACTTGTGTGGAAGAAAGACATATTCCAAGTTCAAGACCTTCAAGAACCCCTGAATGGTTACTTGAAATTGATGAGAACATTATGAACAATTTTGAAGGAAAGAGGTTGACAGGAATGGTTTGGTTGTGGGCTACAAGACTTTTCAACCAATATTTTAGTGATAAGGCATTAACCGAGCAATATCAAATTTTTGTACAAATGCTAAAGATGCAAAATATGAGACCTTTGCTAGCCAAATTGAAGATTCATGTGAAAAAGAAGACTAAAAAAAATTATATTATTGTCAAAAATATTCTTTATGCTCTCAAGTATATTGGAAAAAATAACAAGGAAAAATATAAGAGAGCTGCTTGGAGAGTCACTAAAATCACCCTAGTAAGCCATCAATTAAAAATGCTCACTTTATGAGACAAACTTGTATTGATTTTGACATAAATTGTAAAAAATGGATAGAGAACTTGCAAGAAGAGAAAGAATAGATGATCCTCTTCAAAAGGATAGATGGGATTTTGCTGGGAGGCTTCCACATGTTGATAATAAGCTAACCAATAATGTAAAGTAGGTAATTCATCAATTTTTGCATGATAACTCTAGATTATCACCCAATGCAAAGGATATTTTAAAGTTAAGTATTGAAAATAAATACCATACATTGCATCCTAAAAATTTCTTGGAATCAAGCCAAATAATGTTGTTCAAAAATTTATTGAAACACATCAAATGAATTTTGAAGGTTTGAAGCCATTTTATTGTGTTCCTCTTAAGATTTGCAATACTTGTTACAAATACCATGAAATATTATGCTATATCCATTCTAATTTTCATACTAATGAAAGCTTGTAGGAGTGTGGTGAAATTCATCTTTTGAAATCATCAAGGGACTTTCCAGATCTATTTTTATGTTCTAGAGATGATGGTTGTTTTTTCTATAGAAATGATTGTTTAAATGCGAAGTGCTCACAATGTGGTGGCTTGTCAAAGTTTGTTTAATGTTTTCATGAGGGTTCCGAACATGAATTTTCAAAGAAGCATGTTGAGAAAAAGAGATATGAGATAGTAAAATATGCTTTGCAGAGTGGAGGTGAAGGTTGTAGATGTGAGTTGGTTACAAAAGAATGCAGTGTTGCTGATTTTATTTCAGATTTTAAGGACAATATTTTCTACAAGTATGCAAGGCATAGTCATAGGTCTCAATGGTTGGATCAACAATTCAGGATGTGTAAAGACTCTTTTCCAATTGGCACTATTTTATCAGTGGCTGATTTTGTAGAAAAATACACATTGCAACCACAAAATGAGGTACAATCTCAGTATTAAAATTTTTCCACATAACAATTAGACATGCACCTCATAGTACAAAGGAGGATCGAAAGATAATCAAAGAGTATCATTTTTATATGAGTGATGATAGATATCACTTGTCTGAGAATGTCTAAAATTGTTTCAAGAATTTTTTTTGAGTTCTTGCAGAAGCATGATATAGCATTGGGCTAACATCTCATTTGGTTATATAACTACACAGGTCAATTCAAGAATGCTTGTATGTTTTTATTGGTTGAGTAAAATGCATGTAGAGGGATGTACCCCATATTTGGAGTTTTTTGAAGTCAAGCATGGAAAGGGGAGAATGATGGGTGCATGTGTAAAGAGAAATCTAGTTAAGAGCAATTGAAGATTTTAGGAGAAAATTCTTAGTGATGCACGCTCTATTATTATTGATTGTAGATCAACATTGTCTGAGGGACACTTGATTCAAGAAAAGGAGATTCTTTTGTTGGTTGAGGAGGGACAATGTGGAGAAAAATTGATTGTCATGCTGGAATCAAAGATTATCTCAAAGATGCATCTATTTTGAAGCTTGGATGCAAGCATTACGGACCATTTCCAATAGAGTTATTTGTTTTTTTTAGAGTTGGCCAGGTGCTATGGAATTAATGGCTGTAGTGATGCATAAGGTTCCAGTAATTGAAACACACGCATCTCAAATTATATCCAAAATGACACAATGGAAAGTTTCATTGGATTGTGATTGACTTTAGATCTACTATAGCTAGACATGTTTTTGCAATTGTTGCACTACAGGGGAATGTAGAGAGATCAAACTATTGGTTGGCTCGATGTGTATGGGTAAAGCAGAAGCTAACACAACAGATGGAAGATGATGATGGGTTCATGTATCCTACAGGTTTAGTTGTGGTTGTAGGAACTTGGTTGTGAACATACATGACTAGAAATAATGGCATACCTACATTTGAATACTACGAGAAGCACAAAACCATTCTCATACAACATATTCACACCTTGTTATAGCAACAAATGTTAAGTTGTTGAAGCATCATGCCAAACCAAAAATTAAACAACTATGGAAACTTAGTAATGTTGGTCATGAAGCAATATTGGATACTCTTAAGCAAAGGGATGACCCTTCAGAAACACTTGAATAGCATATTCAAGAATGGAAGGTACAATGCTTAGGTTCATTATGCTTAAGTTCATTAGTTTTCTTTATTTAATACTAATATTTTATATACTATTGCAATGTAGGCATCTTTAGTACTGATATTTTGTATGTACTTTTGCAATATTTTTTGGCACGATTGATCATGGACTTGTTGCAACAATAGCTAGCTCTGATCATTTTGGAGAGGTATGCAACATATTACAATAATATAGATTGGTTATTCAAAGCATCTTTTATAGTTTTCATTACCATCTCATCATCAATTAGGTCATCTAGAATGATATAGATGGGTTATTCTAAGCAATTTTTATAGTTTGAATTACCAATTCATCATCATTCAGGTTGTTTAGATTAATATAGATTTGTTAGTCTAAGCATCTTTTCTATTGTGACAATATAGATTTATCATTTGACAACTTTTGTGATATTTTTGGCACAATTGATTATGGACCTGTTGCAACAATATCTAGCTCTAATCCTTTTGGAGAGGTATGCCATAGATTACAATAATATACATTGGTTATTCTAAGCATCTTTTATAGTTTACATTACCATCTCATCATCAATTAGGTCATTTAGAATAATATAGATTGGTTATTCTAAGCATCTTTACTTAATATCAACCCATCATCATTCAAGTTGTTTAGATTTAATATAGATTTGTTAGTTTAATCATCTCTTTCTTATTGTAGATACTATAGATTTAACATCTGAGTTTTGTGATATTTTTTGGAATCCATTGATCATGGACATGTTGCAACAATAGATAAGGCTTTGATCCTCTAGAGGTATACACATATTACACACACATAGATATTATTCTAAGCATACTTTATATTACACAATTTATCCTGAACATCACTAGGGTCAATGAATAATATAGATTGGTTATACTAAGCATATTTTATAGGTTTTCATTACCAACCATCATTCAAGTTGTTTAGATTAATAGAATTTGTTAGTCCATCTTTACCATTGTGAGAATACATAGATTTCATTTGACAAATTTTGATATTCCTAGCACAATTGATCATGGACTGCAGTCACAGGGTAGCTTTGGATTTTCTTTGGAGAGGTGCTTAGATTTACAATAATATAGGATTGGTTTAGTCTAAGCCTTTTATTCCTAAACATATTTTCATTATGTAGTTTAATCACACCTGATGGTTTGTAAAACAAGTGCTTGTCACCCATAATGTTAACATACCACTTTTGTGGAAGACCCAGGCCTCTAAATGCCTCCAATAGGAAAATTTTGTAAAATTTGAATTTTCAAATGTGAAACAATGTAAAAAGGTCATAACTGTGTATGGGCATAATCTATATCCAATGATGTTTTTTGAAATATGAGTCAAATTTCTAGCATTGTATAAAGGGTATGTTTAAAATGTAAAGGGGTCTGTATTTTGGAAACTCATAGGTTGAAATAGTCATATAGGTGTATGCTTTGCTACTGTTATTAGGACAATTATGTAAGAGTTTTTTATACTTAATCGAGCTACAGCTGAAAGCTTTCTTCCTAGTTCTTTCCTATCAGTATGCTCATTTGAACCAGGTTTTGTAATATCTCCTATTTATATATATAATAAATCATAGTGGCTTGCCACTTTTGCCAAAAAAATATGTAAAAAGGTCATGTGAAGGTCATTTCCAATGTAATTGAGTCTTTGATCTAGAAAAGTGGAAACAAGGTATTTGGGTGTGTATGATGCTCAAGTTGATTGGGTAAGAGTTTTCTGATGCAAGAGCTAGGTGGCTTTAAACAAAACAATTACAATTAAAGATGATTAAAACTCCAATTTTATCCTCAAACCCAAACTTGGGCGCAACTTCACTAAAATAATCCTATTTTACAAAGAGACTCATATTTAAATACTTCCCAACCCTAAGATTTCAATGCATAAACATTAAAAATCCTACCAAACTACCAAAACCAATTTTTTTTGGGTGGGATATGGTTTCTAAAGCTCTATTTCAACAAACCCTCTTTTTTAGCAACTTTCATGAAGTTTTTAAGGAAATCAATGTTTCCAACATTTCCACACCCTATAAACTCATCAAACATGTCTATTAGGACCTGCACAAGCTTGATACAACCTTAAATCTTGCTATCCCCACGTTTCATTGACATTAGCATTTTGTAACCACAAATTTTCACCTAATTTCACTCATTTTTGCCATGCATGGCAACTCACCAACTCAACTACAGACCTTTCTAGCTCTTTAAACCCACATATTCACCTTATATAGTCCTAATAACATCTACCATGGCCATACCATTGAGCTACAGACCGTACAATAGATGGTATGGCCTTTTAGCACTTTGGACTCTTTAGGGAAATCACTAGTCTAATGTAGCTCATAGTGATTCAGTGTATTTGGGTGAAAAAGAGCACCATCCCTAGAGTAAATGTACCCATCTAGACATGTTGGAATAGTTCATTTGGTCATGTGAGTTGTAGAATGAAAGTTGCACCACTTTTCAACTTTACATTGCTTGCATCTGATAAATTTTCCCTCACCTGAAAACTCGTCACCATGAGAAAACACCTCCAAGATAGAAAAAATCAAGAGAGGTTACTGTATACGGTCCCAACACAATCCCATAGCCTCATAGGAAGAGTTTGTAAGAATCACAGTTTCTGAGAAATAGCCCTTCAAAGATTGCTACCTTTTAGCACTTTGGACTCTTAAGGGAAATCATTAGCCCAATGTAGCTCAAAGTGATTTGGTGTATTTGGGTACAAAAGAGGAACATCCCTAGTGTAAACGTACCCATCCAGATGTGTTGGAATAGTATTTTTAGTCATATGATTTGGAGAATGAAAGTTGCACCACTTTGCAACTTTACACTACTTACATTTGACAACTTTTCCCTCAACTAAAAACTTGTCATCACGAGAAAATGCCTCTGAGAAAGAAAAAAATGAAAGTTTATTATATACGGTCCAAACATGATCCCATGGCCTCAGACAGAGAGTTTTTAAGCATCACAGTTTCTAAGAAATAGCCTTTGAAAGATTGTTGTCTTTTACCACTTTGGACTCTTAAGGGAAATCACTGGTCCAATGTAGCTCAGAGTTATTTAGTGTATTTGGGTGGAAAATAGGACCATCCCTAGTGTAAACATACCCATACAGATGTGTTGAAAAATTTTTTTTGGTCGTACGAGTTAGAGAATGAAGGTTGTACCACTTTGCAACTTTACACTACTTGTATTTGACAACTTTTCCCTCAACTAAAAATTCATCACCACAAAAAAATGCCTTCAAGATAAAAATAAATGAGAGATTTTATTGTATATGGTTCGAACACAATCCCATAGCCTCAGACGGAGAGTCTATAAGCATAATGGTTTTTGAGAAATAGCCCTTAAAAGATTGCTTCCTTCTAGCACTTTGGACTCTTAAGGGAAATCGCCAGTCCAATGTAGCTCAAAGTGATTCGGATTATTTGGGTAAAAATTAGGACCATACCTAGTGTAAACATACCTATCTAGATGTGTTGGAATAGTCTATTTGGTCGTACGAGTTGGAGAATGAAAGTTGCACCACTTTGCAACTTTACACTGCTTGCATTTGACAACTTTTCCCTCAACTGAAAATTCATCACCAGGGGAAAACTACTTTGAGATAGAAAAAACTGAGAGTTTATTGTATATGGTCCCAACACGATCCCATAGCCTTAGACAAATATTTTTTAAGAATCACAATTTCCAAGAAAAGCCCTTCAAAGATTGTTGCCTTTTAGCACTTTGGGCTCTTAAGGGAAATTGTTGGTCCAATGTAGCTCAGAGTGATTCAGTGTATTTGGGTGCAAAAGAGGACCATCACTAGCATAATTTTACCCATCTAGATGTGTTGGAATGGCCCATTTGGTCGTACGAGTTGCAGAATGAACGTTGCACCACTTTGCAACTTTACTCTGCTTGCATTTGACAACTTTTCCCCCAACTAAAAAATCATCACCATGGGAAAATTCCTTCGAGATAGAAAAAACCAAGATAGATTATTGTAGAGGTGCCCAACATGATCTCATAGCCTCAAGAAAAAAAAATTTAGGCATCACGGTTTCTAAGTAATAGTTTTTCAAAGATTGCTACTCTTCTACACTTTGGACTCTTAAGGGATTTTGTCGATTGAACATAGCTCAAACTGCTTCAGCTTGCTTGGGTGTTAAAGTGGACCATACCTAACCTAAACGTAACCATCCAAACATGATGGAACAATCATTTTGGTCATACGATTTGTAGAACAAGATTTGTTTATGCCCTTACAAGTAGTTTTTAGCCTCCAACTGAACTCCAACGCTGATTTTCATGCGAAAAAAAATCCATGAGACCATAGCTTGTTACTTTCTTTTTAATCGAAACTGGTGGGCAGTAGAGTTAACTTCTTCACAAACATGGTTTCAAGTAATTTCATTCATTTTCATGCATTTAAGAGGAATTTTACTGGAGGTCAGTCTATGAGCCCTATTCTAAGGGTTTCAGTGCATTTAAAATGGACTTTTACGCCTTCCACCCACTGTACAATGCTATAACTCAGTGGAGAGGATTAGTTAGGATAGATAAACATGTTTGCATTATTTCTTGTGTAGGGGAGGTCAACATTATGATTTTTGGTGATGTCCTAGATGGCATTTGGGGTGTTTTTGCATGAAAAAGTCAGGTTAGAGAGGGTAAAAGTGGGAATTGTTTGAGGGAAGTCACTTTTCTTATTATTTTAAGTTTGTGCTAGGTTATTCAAGGGTTTTGGAGTTTGTGGTAAAGTCTAGGGAAGTTTGCAAGTAGGTTTTTTAATAAACTCTTGCCAAATTTGAGCAATTTGAGGGTTTTGTGGAATAGGATCTTAGAGGGAAAGTTCTTGAGGATAAATGGGAAATTTTGAGGTTTTTTCATCTTTTGAGTGTTGTCCCAACAAGTTTTAGGGTCTATGAAGTGTTCCAAGGGTGGTTGCTTTATAAATTTGGCCTATTTGGCTAGGTTGAGCAGATTAGTTTGCATGATTTGTGAATTTTTTTCCAAAGGAGTCCTATGTGAGTTGGAAGTATGTTGAAGGGGACTAAAATGGGTGTTTAGAATGATGATTAGTTGCAAGAGTTGTTAAAGAGATCTGAGAGTTAAGTTGAGAAAAGTGTTGAGGAATCCCTTGTATTGTGAAAGTGAGTGGTTTTCCATTCTTGGTTGCATCAACTAACCATCAACTAGTCCTCTATTTCCAAGGTGATCCTACACCATTTTCAAACCATCCATATAGCTTGTTTGAAAGCACCTATTTTAGGCTTTTAGCCATAACAACAAGGTAGTGAACTGTTTGATAAAATGCTTTGGTAGATGTATGAAAAATGTGGTAGCATATACAAGCTAGTGAATTGTTTGAAAAAATACCTCAAAAAAAGGTGGTCTCATGGGGATGGAATTCCATGTCAATCTATAGCAATTTTCTTGCCATAGCATTCCATCACGATGAGACCACATTTCTTTGACGCATTTTCTTTAAATAGTTCATTTCCTTGTCTATATTATTGCTTACTATTATGCTTTGTTAGATTCTTTACAAGCATCCATAGCTTGTTTGAAAGCACTTGTTTTAGGATTTTATCCATAGAAGCAAGACAATTAAATGTTTGATAGAATGCTTTGATAGACATGTATGAAAAATGTGGTAGCATAGACAAGGCAGTGAAATGTTTGAAAAAATGATCCAATGAAATGAGGTCTCATGGTGATGGAATGCTATGATAATCAACAAGGCAGTCAACTTTTTGAAAAAATACCTCAAAGAAATGAGGTCTCATGGTGATGGAATGCTATGAGAATCAAAATTGCTTTTGATTGTCATGGAATTCCATCACCATGAGACCTCATTTCTTTTAGGAATTTTTTCAAATAGTTCATTGCCTTGTCTATACTATTGCTTACTGTTATGCTTTGATAGAATTTTTCCAAGCATCCATAGCTTTTTTAAAAGCACTTGTCTTAGGACTTTAGCCATAGGAACAAGCCAGTGAACTGTTTGATAAAAAGCTTTGGCACACATGTATGAAAAATGTGGTAGCATAGACAAGGAAGTGGACTATTTGGAAAAAAGCCTCAAAGAAATGTGGTCTTAAAGAATTCCATGACAAGAAAATGCAATTGACAGTTGTTCCTAGTTATTAGTTATGCAATGTGAATTAATTGCATAACTACTTAGGTTGACTTTGTAAAAACTATATTATAATTGAAATTTTTTCATCTATCAACATCTAGTTGTTAGTTATGCAATGTGAAGTAATGCTTTGAGTTTGAAAGATGTGCAATGCATTGTAATCAATGATATGAATATAAAATACATAATATAACTATTGTTTTTTATGCTATTGTACATTGATATTTAACCATTTCTCAAGATTAAATTCTCAAACAATTTAATCATGCACATGAGGAACACATTAAATATCAATTGTCAACTTCTATATATCAAATTATCCAATAATCAAGTGTATGCACATATACAAAAATGGCATCAACACCAACTCAATTTTTTTTTACAAATGTGGCATATGCCATCTTGATATCTATTCAAAATTTACATCTTAGAGTATGTGTAGAAGGATCATCATGGAAAAATAGGCCCTTAAGTGGCAAAATTCAAAAAAATGAGTTAGAAAACTTTACATGAAATTTGAATATTTTATATATTATTTCAAAATGTTATGCGAATAAAATCTATAGAAAATTTAATGTAGTTTCTAAACTACTAGGTTTATTTAAAAAAAAAATCTATTTGGTGAAAATTTGAAATTTCAATGCAGTAGTACTTAAGTTTTAGGTAAAAAATAAGTAGGTGTTTGTTTGACCACCCTAACCACAATAAAATGATAATATTTTTTTATAAGATTTTAGATATAATTAGAGGACTCATCTTTTGAGTCTTGGGTCACGAGCCTGGTGGATTAGGTGTTCCCTGTAGCAGGGTGCCCACCATGGGTTTGCCTCTCTGGTGCTCCCAAGGTACCGGTTGGTGTGTCCCGCCAGGACTGCCCGTCACAGTAAAAATTTTATCGACGGTGTGGGGTTATATGGGGGGTCGTGCTGCACTCGATTCCCCTCGTTAAAAAAATTAAAAAATTAAGAGGACTCATGTCACGATGTGATGCATATTTTTTTGTAATTTTTTTCCAAGTAAATCATTAATTATGAATTTTTTATTACAACTTTTAAAAAATATAAAAACTTGTATGTCTAACCACCTTAACTTGGTCAAAAATTCATGAAACTCAACTCTTTTTTTTTAATCCTATAGTTTGCGAAGCATAGAATGTGACACATGTTTCAAATTCAATAAATGTGATACCATTTGAAAGCTATAGATGGTTTTCAATCAGCCTATCAATCAAGACTTTAGTCATAATTCAAATGGAAAATGAATAATAATTATTTATTAAATTCAAACTAAAGCATAATTTATATTGGTAGAAAGCTGAGAATATCCTTTAAAAACCTTTTTTCATTTCATCAATTTTGGGTAAAAAAAAAGATGTTAGCCACATACCCTACACATACCCTTCATATCACCACTTTTTTTCCCATCATGATCCTACACATACCCTGCCAAAATGTCTATCTCATGTTAGACTACTGGTGGATCATCAAAATGGAGCATCTTTGAAGCACTTTTTGGCTCTGAAGGTAGCTGCACAAGAAAAATTCAAACCACAATTGAGATTAGTTATACTATATAATTTAAAATTGAATAATTAACATCAAAATCAATATACATTGAATTTTAATTGAACTCTAAAACTGAAATCTTGATTACCTGAAATATACATCTCTTCAAAGGGTTAAGAGTCCTAGAATATGCCCCTCTCAATGAATGAACCAAACCAACTTTTGAAATGTTAATCTATATATGTGAACAAAAACATAAAATTTATCCAAGTTAGCATAAGATTGTCAGTAATAGGAATATATTTACCAAAAACAAAATAAAATAAATGTATACCTCTTTAGGCCGATCTTTTTCTTTATCTCCTTCAAGCGTTTTGACACCTCCTCCTTGAGGTGTTTAAACACCTACTCCTTGAGGTGTTCAGATACCTACTCCTTCACGCATTGTGGCGCTTTTCAACAATGATGTATAGCTCATAACTGCCTATACATAAAAATGACAAGTACATATGAAACTACCAATCTATTTCGATGTATGTATAATCAATACAAGATCTTAAAAATCTTAATTCAAATGAATTTGAGTTCAATTACCTTCCCTTTATCTAAATTTTTCCCTCCATAGTCTAGACAAGGTTGTACCTTGCTCGCACTAGGTATTTCCTACAAGAAGAAAATAAGATAAACATATAATTTTTTATATAATTTCATTAATGACATTTCAAATGACTAACAAGTATATAATAAAAAAATGTAAATGAGTGAGTGTGAAAATATATACTATGTGCATGTCAAGGCCAAATAAAATAGCTCTAAGGGTGCTATCAATTACCTATGTGAGATCCTCCTCAAAAATCAACTATTAAATAGACCATGTAAATAAATATTAGTACTTGATACTATCTCTTATTAATATTCATTTTAAAACAAATGCAAGTTATGAATTTACAACTTAAATTTTACCTGTGTCACTATTCCAATGTCCCCCTCTCTAGCAAGAGAAGACTCTATAGGGTGCACTCCACTCCCCTACATCTGATCTATAATGTCCACATCATGGAGATCATAATCAAAAGTGTCTGAGGGATGCTCAATGGGTTATACAAGAGGACCCAAGAATGTTTCGTGGCACATAGTGCAAGTATGTGGCACACAAATATGTGGACCTAAGGAGGATGATGCAACAACACTCAATCCCTGCCAACATCACTAGAATGTGGTTGTGCTATTGTAGAAACATACAAAACCAAAAGACCACTCAAAGAGTGAATAGCTTCAATAGTTTGTGTGGCTACATCTTGGATAATATTTGGATGATGTCCTAGAGGTGATGGAGGAAAGGGAGGAGGGGGAACATATGGGCATTGGGCTCCTCTAACTTCCCCTAGTCTATCCTAGGGCATACCTCCACCAACACCCTGGAAGGGTTTAATGTCAAATTAATTGACATGATGCCCTAACACAAACTCAACATATAATTTTTTAATAAAGTAAAATCATATATCACTATTTTTGTCTAGTGGTTTATCAAAAACCATACACCAACAATCCCAAAATTTATCTACAATATCCTTATTCATAGACCATTTTATAGAAAGTTTTGGTTTATTAACATTAACTGGCAAATCGGTGCAAGGGTTACCAAATAAAGAGGAAATTTGGGTTTTTGTTATTTGGAGATCTTTCACATTATCATAATACAATCCATAGGAGTAATATTCCCTCATGGTTTCTTTCCATGAAAGAAAGGCATTATGTTGGGTGGAGAGGGCTTCTATATTTTTAATTATTTCCTACAATGTGTTTTCCATTTGGGATAATCGGGGTATTATCTTATAAACATCACAAGTGCCCCTCAATTACTCCAATTTTTCACCAATTAAGTCTTCAATTGATGGCTATGAAAGTGGTGGAGCATTTGAAATTTGTTCATTTTTATTCTCAACCATAATACCTAATTAAAGTTAAAAACTAATTAATCTAATTGAAATTACACAATATAAATGAAATTATTGTAAAAAACCCATAGTTTTTAATAAAAATCCAAAAAAACCCTACTTTTTAACAGAAATCAATAACAAACTCTAGTTTTCAATAAAAATCCATAAAAAATATTAGTTTTTAATAAAAATCCAATGTAAACTCTAGTTCTTAATAAATGTCAATAAAAAACCCTACATTTTAATAAAAATCCATTAAAAACTACATTAAATTCTACAAAACTAATAGGAAAATTGATTAAAACAAAAATAAAACCAATAAATTACCCTAGAAATCAGATATCTTCTTGAAATTGGATATATGATTCTCAAACGTCGCCCTCACTACTCGCACTCAACTTTAAAATCATTCAAATGATTTTAAAATAACACTTAATATTTATTTATATGTGCTTCAAATTAGATATCTGATATCCGATTCATGCCTTAGGCATTGCTTTGGAGCAATGTACTGACACCCAAGCCAAAAAAAAGTCAACTTGAGATTTTTGCATTTTTTGGTCGATGCAAAATGCAACTTTTTTCACATCGCCACTTTTTGGTCCATCATGATCCTACACATACCTAGATGTGAAATTTTCTTTTTTCATGGCAATCTTCAAGAGAAGATATACATGGAGTAGCCATGGGGGTTCATTTAAGATCCTTCACTTGTGTGTCATATTGTCTCTCTATGGCCTCAAATAGGTCCTTCAAGCTTGGTATGCCATGATGGATTCCTTCCTTCTGAAAGTGGGATTCACTTGATGCCATTATGATCCTAATGTCTACATTTTCTAGTAGGATTATACTCACACCTTTCTGGTTATCTACATTGCGTTATGTACAAGATCATGATGGGCCAAAAGTGGCAATATATGATGGGTATGTGGTGACAACTATTTTTTACCCAAATTAGTGAAATGAAAAGGGTTTTAAGGAAGATTCTCAACTTTCCATCAATACTAATTATGCTTTTAGAATTAATTTAATATGTAATTATTATTCATTTTCTACTATTATGACTAAAGTCTGCGATTGATAGGCTAATTAACATCTAACTTCAAATGTATCTGTCCCTGGAACAGGTCCCACAATCTATCTTTGCTCTATAGAAGTTAAAAGAAAAAAATAATTTCATGAAGTTTTTGACCAATAAAATCAGTTAATTGCTCTAAGGATTTTATATTTTGTAAAAGTTATGTCAAAAATCATATTAATTATTTACCTAGTAAAAAAATTACAAAAATAGTAATATCAGGGGCATGAATCTAAAATCCATATAAAAATATTAGCATTTTATTGTGGTTAGGGTGGTCAGAGACAGGCACCTACTTATTTTTCCTTGAAATTTAAGTATACCCTTTGCATTGAAATTTCAAACTTTCACCAAATAGATTTTCTTTTAAAAAAAATAGTAGTTTAAAACTACATTCAATTTCTCTGATTCTATTCTTACATATTTTTGAAATAATATAGATAACTTATTCAAATTTTTACATCAAGTTGCTTAACTCTGATTTTTCTAAATTTTTTGCCACTTAAGGGCCTATTTTTTCCATGATGATCCTGTATATACCCATTGATAACTTGTTGATCACATCAAGTCACTCATCCACCATTAGAGAAATTAAAACACCTTTCATGATCAATATTTGATGTTAGAAATGGGCTTATTACATTGTAGTTCTTAGGGATTGAGATCTGGTGTAGAGCACCTAGTTGCTCCACTTTAGGAATTTGAGTGTAGATAGGTGATTTACTCATGAGGATGTTAAATAGGGCCATGATAGGCCATTTTGTAATGTTTTTATGGTTTTATGAGTCTTGTTAGGGTCATAGTTGAAAATTGCTAAGTTTGGAAAAAGGTGCCAATTTCAAAATATTGAAAAAGTACAAAACTTGAAATGGATGGAAGCCCAATGGTCATGGGAAGTTGTAAGGTTGTTGAGTCATTGTAGGAAGTTAAAATTGTTTGGAATTTTTAAAAAAAGGTGTGATCCATCATTGTTTGAGGTTGTTGAAGAACTTGTGGAAAAGAAATTAATAAAAGATCTCAATTTTATGTTATTTGTGTATTTCTCCAATTCCAACCTATGTACAGGTCCGTACAACAAGGGTTTGCATTGAAATTATTTATATTTGTTTAAAAAGGAATATTTTAGCTTTGAATTGAATTCACTTTTGAAGGATTTCATTGTTGTATAAGCAGTTTCAAGGCTAAATTTTTAAGACTGGTCTGAAAACAAGGTATAAGGGTTTGAAGGCCAATATGAAATGAAAAGGCCATTCCTCCTTATGTATTGACTATATCTTAGAGGAATAGACTTGTGTAGACTAGGTGTAGGGGTAGGAATAAAATTCTTGTGGTGAAAAGGATATTTGAGAGGTCTGGTAACGCTGCCCTACTGAAAAACTTAGTTTTTGTTCCTTTTGAATTAGGTTAGATTTAGAGAATTCAAGAAATGGATTGTGGATTGGTTGGAAACCAATGAAACAAATGTGGGTGTGGGTAATTTTATGTGTTAATAATGTTGGTGAGGTATGGAGTGACCATTTATATGTTTGGGTGTGAAACCCTAGGTGAACCAAGTGAGAAAGAGGGTGAAATTGGTAGCTTTGTGAAGGAAGAGTGTGGTAATATTTGGGAAAGCATCCTTGGAGGGTAAAATAAGTATGTATAGGAAAAATAAGGCCTCTTGAAAGTTTTTTTTAGTTTGTGAGAGGTCAGGGCATGTGAGATTCAGTAATTCCTAGTTAGTTCGAAAGAAAAGGAGGTTTTTGTGAAAATAGGTCCTATAGAGTGAGTTGGGAGCCAAAGGTTGGAGATTTTGAAGTTTTGTTTGATGTATATTGGTTGTGATATTGGAGGGTTGTATCTTTGGAAAAGAGGCCTAATTCAAGGTTGGTTCAGTGTAGAGTGTCATATTTGAGAGGGTTGTCCCAAAAGAGTTGGAAGTAATATTGAGATATGTGAAATTAGGTCTCAATGGGTGCCTATATTGGTGATTTATTCTAAAGGTTGTTTGGAAAATTTGAGAGTTGTGATAGGAAAAGTAGGCCTATTACCTACTAGAAGACTAGGTGAAAAATCAGAATCAAGCCTAGATTTGAATTTGAGAGTGAAAAGTGAGTTAAGAACTCTTTGAATCATATTTGTGAATTGTTTTCCTTGACTGCATTGCATCAAGATCACTCAATATTCTTTAGGTATCACACTTACACAACCTATGTATGCACTTGATATGCTCAATAGGTTTCACATGGCTAATTTTAAGCCTACGTCGGCTCCATTCTTGTTAGGAGTCAAACTTGAGGCTTAAGTGTTCTTCACCCTTGGTTGATGGAATTTTATATAAAAACTTATTGGTAGTCTTATCTATCTAAATCATACAAGACCTGATATTTCATATGTTATAGGCATGGTCTCTCAATTCATGTAAGAGCCACATGAGCTACACTAGAAATAAACTAAGAATATTCTTCACTAAATCAAGGGTACTCACAACTATGGGATTCACTATCCAATGGGAATGTATTTTGACTTGGTGAGACACATTTCAATTAGGTAGGCAATTCTTAGGATCACAAGTCTACTTTAGCATATTGCTTCAAGAAAGAAGAAAATTTTTATTACTCTTTCATCTACATAGGATAATTATTAAGGAGCAATTAATGCTACTTGGGGCTATTGGACATTACAACATTCTCATTGAGTTTGACATTCCCTTCCAAAAGCCCATAGTCATCTTTTGTGACAACCAGAGTGTGATTGAGATCTCATGTAATATAGTCCATCATCAATGATCCAAGACATATTAGATCCACATCCATTACATTCGAGAGTTGATTCATTCAGAGATCATTGATCTCAAGTATTGTTCAACACCAGATCAAACTACAAATGTCTCCACCAAACCCTTCACTGAGAGCAATTTCCTTCATTTGCAATCTTTTCTTGGGGTATGATTGTTGTCCTCCTTGAGGGAAAGTACTTAGTCTTCTTCTTCTCTCTATATTCTATGGAATTTTCTCTCTCTATTTGTGGGGGGCTTCTTCTTCTCTGGAGGAAATTTTATATGTACATGTGGGAACCTAACATGGCCTCATTTTCAAGGACCAATCATCTTTTACGTTCTCTTAAGCTATGCTTAAGGGGTCTTTTATTGTAGGTTTTTATTTTCCTAGTGGGATATTTATTTTTCCCTTAGTTATAGGTTTTCATACATATTTATTAAGCTTTCTTAAGATAATAAAGCAATTTTCTCATTTAATAACTAGGAGATAAAGTGATGAGTTTTCTCCACCTTTTAAGGGTGGAGTATTTACTTATTCATCACTTTATTTAATTTTGGTAGTTATTGGTGGTCAATTATCATTAGTTGATTTTCTACATCTATCCTCACCTTAGTTCTATATAAACTCATTACCTAGCTTGTAGTTTTGATCTTGGAAGATCTTAGTGCAAGTCTGCCATCCTAATATTTGCATATCTTTTGGAGTAAAATTTCCAAGGACTTGCTAGGTAAATAGAACACTTAATCATAACAATGTTGTCATGTATAATAGTAGACTATTCACATAAACGATGTTACATAATGACATTAATGGGCTATATAAAAAGCCATGAAGATACTATTACATGTGAATGTATACATGTTATATTAGACACATTGAAAAATATTAAATACTTTAATACAATGCATACATGAGTCTATCCTAACATCAAATATTATACATATTAAACAATATTAAATACTTTAATACAATATATGCATGAGTCTATTTAACATCAAATGAGATTTTCAAATCTTTAAAAATTAATTTGATTCTGAAACTCTTTAATTTATTTATTTTATTAAAAACTCCAATCCACAAAAAAATTGTGAAAGGGGTGTAAAGTTAGTAAAATTTTAGAACTTTCAAATAAAAAAACAAAAGGTTTGGTGTCCTTTTACTTAACATTACAAACTTCACTACTCAATTAATAATATTATACCATTTTCATTGCCTAACATACTGAATTATTTTTTGAATAATATTTCTAAAATTCCAAAAAGTTTAGTATCATTTTACCTAGCAATACAAACTTCACTACACAAATAAAAACAAGTGATGCAGTGTGTCATGTTCCTGCTGCCTAGCAAAGAGCTCTTTGGAGTTTTGTATTGAGTGTGGTGAAGAAGATTGAAGTGGAATGCAAAAGTTCATTATTATAAAAGCTAAATAGAAAGGGTAGAATTTGGATTAAATGTTTAATAAAATCAAGCAAATATGGTCCTAAACATTGTTTAAAAGTTAATAGTATATGTAATTGTTTGTAAATGAATTTAATTTTTTAGTTAGCTGAATTCAAATTATTACTTGTAGAATAACTAATTACTTATGTAAGCTAAAATAGAACCAATTGCTTGATAATTAATATGATTACCTTTGTAGTAATAGTAGATTAATTTAGTAAGGTAATAGTAATTGCTATTTGTAGTTATTGAGCATTATGTTTTGTAAATTAATTTAGTACATGGGTAAATATTAAATGCATTTTCAAAGTATTCAATTATTGAAGTAGCAGTAGGAAAGCAATTTTTGAAATTAAATAAAATGAATTTAGTGTTTCAAGAAATAGTGAGTGTGTACAAATAATTTAGAAAATAAGTGTCGATTACTTTGGGAAAACATGTTAATTAATATAAATTTTATTTTTAAATATAAATTAAATAATCTATAATACTAATTTGTATAATTAGGAAATGAACATTGTGTTTTGCAAAATAATTTATAGACCATGGTCAAATATTAAATGCATTTTGAAAATATAGATTTATTTAGTGGTCATAGAAAATAAATTACTTATATTGAATAAAATAAACCAATTGTTTGAGAGTATATTAAGTAGTAGTAAACAATTTAGAAATTAAGTTTTTGTTACTTTGCAATGATGTTTTAAATAATACCAATTTTCTTATGAATACAAATTAAATTATTAGCAATTGTTTAGGAAAACAAGTTATAACTTGATTATTTTTGTAAATAAGTACAAAATTTAGATTACATGAATAAATGATATTAATTAGTTTTTATAATTATTCATTGAATTACTTATGTGAAATAAATTGTCAGTGAAATAAATAATCTACTAGTAATTACAAACTATTTTGTGATTAGATTATATTAATGAGTAAAATTATTTCAAAATGCTTAAAACTCAATTTCCTTTGCAAATAGTTTATTTTTTGTAACTTAAAATTTGATTAATATTAATTAATGGAAAGACTTATTAGATTGGTAGGAAAAGGGTTACTGTGTTTGAATATTTGTAATTGGAATTATTAGAATTTTGTATTGGATGGATAAATAGACTAGTGATATTGAAATTCATATTTTTTGTGATAAATAATTTTTTGTATAAAATTATTTAGTAAAGATATTTTTTTTTACATAATATTGTTTTGAGTGGCAATGCAAGACATAAGAGATGAAAATATTAGTAATAGTTTTAATGTTTTAAAGCATTATATTTAAGATATGTAATATATATATATATATATATATATATATATATACTTATTATGGATGATAGAATTGTTTATAATTACTTTATAAAACTAAATGAATTAATTGCAAATATATAAAAAATTAGACATGCTTAAACATTCCAAAATATTACTATTAATTGAAAATATACAATGTTGAAGAATGTAAATAGAAAATGAACCATTAGGTTTTGTTCTATGTTTTTTTGTTATAAAGTGAGTGATGGTGGTTAAGAGAAATATGTGCTTGAATTTGCAAGTATAGGAAGGTAGAAAAATAGTGTATACTTTGGAAATTGATTGGCTAATCAAGTATCTAAAATTGAATTTCTATAACTGCAATAGTAAATATAGGATATTTGGAAACCATAATAATGGATTTTAAGGTATTTGAAGGCATAAATGAGAGTATTAAGCATTATGTAACATATAATAGAAAAACATGTTCAATGCAAAATGAGTGGCAGTAGAAGTTGTAATCCATATGGAATGAAATATAGTCATATAGGCTAAATAGCTAGGAATATAAGCATAAGAGAAGAGGGAAGTGCAATTTGGTGCATTATCAGGTAACTTTGGAGGTGCTTTTGGTTCTTTGACATCTGCAATAGCATTAATAGAATTAGTACAAAACCCATTTTCCTATGCAATTTTAAAAATTATTTGCAAATGGAAATTAAAGAAACAAGTATTTGTATCAGTATTGTTTTGTACCTTGTTGTAGCATATAGCATTCATTATGTTAGGAAAACAACTTTTGTAATGGCATTGTTTTTCATTATGCTTGAAATGGCCTTTGACAAGGAAGTCTTGTAATGCAAATACAACTGTTATTTTTTCGCTGATGTAGTCTTCATGGGTATGTCTTGGGATCATCATGGAAAAATAGGCCCTTAAGTGGCCAAAAATTCAAAAAAATGGGTGTTAGGAAACTTGATGTAAAAATTTGAATAAGTTATCTATATTATTTCAAAAATATGTAAGAATAGAATCTATAGAAAATTGAATGGAGTTCTAAAAATACTAGGTTTATTTAAAATAAATAAAATCTATTTGGTGAAAATTTGAAATTTCAATCGTAGTACTTAAATTTCGAGGGAAATAATAAAGTAGGTGTCTATCGACCACCCTAACCATAATAAAATGATAATATTTTTTTATAAGATTTTATATATAAGTAGATGACTCATGTCCGGATGTGATGCATATTTTTCTAATTTTTTTCCAAGTAAATAATTAATTATGAATTTTTTATTACAACTTTTAAAAAATATAAAAGCTATCGACCACACTAACTTGGTCAAAAAAATTCATGAAATTTAATTTTTCTTTTTAATCTATAATATGTGAAGCATAGAATGTGGCATGTTTGATTCAAAATGTGATACCATTTGAAAGTTATATATGTTTTCAATCAACCTATCAATCGGACTTTATCGTAATTCTAATGAAAATGAATAATAAGTATTTATTAAATTCAAATTAAAGAATAATTTATATTGGTGGAAAGCTGAGAATGTCTTAAAACCATTTTCATTTCATGAATTTTGGGTAATAAAAATTGTCGATACATACCCTACAAATACCCATAATGTTGCCACTTTTAGTCCATCATGATCTGCACATACCCTCATAGTTTATGTTTTCAATGGCAGGAAAAATTTGTTTCATGACATAGTCATCAACTATACAATGGCTTTTTTTTTTAGCTCTTATCTGTTACAGTGAGAATTTGAGGATGGAGTAAGTATATGTAACTAACTTCTATGTCGCATTCGTTACAATGAGAACCATCATATTGCAAGTTGTTGTAACTGTTAAATCTATAATAGAAATTTTTGTAGAATGCTTCAAATGGATTTGAAAGTGTGTTTGTTGATCTTAATGTTCTTGAAACTTGAAACATGTAAATGTAAATATTTATCAGCATAGTTTTGAAAGAGATTGTCTGAGGGAGCGAGAACATATTTGAAAAGTTATTGTGAATGTTGATTTCATCAAAATAGTTAGCTTTTTTGTTGTCATTTTGCTATTCAATTTGCAAATAAATGTTGATTGGCCTATGTAGAACATGTTCTTTTGATCTATGGTTTATAGGATATTTTTGAAAATAAATGTTCGAGTTTTGTTGTTGGAAATTTGTTGCGTTATTTGCAAGTATTTGTGTTCATGAAATGATTATAGTCCCTGCTACATGGCAAAGAGAAACTTGGTTAGTTTCAGAAAAAAAATTAGTAGAAGTCACAATGATATAGAAAAGTGTTTGAAATGTTTAGTAGCATATGGTATGTAGATATTTGTACCTATGTTATAGTAGTTTTTGTTCTTCCATCTTTGATATCAATGGGATATTGGTTTTCAACTCTGTTTGCAGCAACATCCAAAGAACCTTTTGTTCCAATAGGATTTTGATCTGTAATAGCTACTTAGTGGCATATACTTGTATCTGGAATGAAGTAATAGTCTTGACAAAATTAAGGGATGGTGTGTACTGTGCTGGTGTCTATCAATTTCAGTATGCAATTGCAATCCCTTTTGTCATGAACTATTTTACACACAACTTGGAAAGCTAATATTGAAATCCCTATTCCTGAGATTATCTCGTGCTCATGTTGTTGCACAAGGTTTGCACTGATATTTAGTGTAGTTGTCATTTTTTCTTTTGAGGTCTATGAGATCTGCATGAAGTACCTCATTTGTTTCATTGTCTATCTCCAACATTGATGTGTAGAGAACAAGAATGCCACCTTCAAATGTGTGACCAATTTTTTTGGCATTTAAGTCTTGGATTGAAATGGAAATGTTCACTTTTGTTCTGAAAGAACAAAGGAGAATGCAAATCTTATATGTGGATGATGCAAATCTTATATGATGTGTCTTTTTCCTTGTGTTGCATTTGGTGTGCTGGTGTTTTTGTTTGTTCCATCATTTGTACTGGTCAACGGTAGTTGTATTGAATCAAAGAAACTGTTTCAAACATTCAATTTATATTTTTTGTTCTAGAAACAACATTATTGTTAATGAATTTATGTATGTTAAAGATTGGTGAGCAGCTTGCATATTCATATTTATTTATGTCTAGTGATCCTATATTCTAATATCTTATTTTCATTCTAAATTTTAGTACTTTTTACATATGTATAATGCAGTGAAGTTGATATTTTATGTAGACATGAAAATGTTTCATTGGAAAAAGAAAAGGACAATGGTTGAAGAGTATGACATGTAATTTATTGTTCAATAGTTGAGTATATTTGCGCCAATGTAGATATTTGAGTATATTTGCACCAATGTATATTTAAGCATAGTGGATAACATGTTAAATGTAATTCATAATCATAAAGCAATTAATGCTCAATCAATGTCGTAAATGCTAGAGAAATACAAATATTTGGGAAAGGAATACTTTGTGTGTAATGGTTTAATTGCAAAGTGAGTGCATTTAGTGCCTTTCTATCCCAAAAGAGGTCTATCAAACTATGTAGGTTTGTACGTAACTACAAGCACTACTTGTAGTTGAAGAATAGTAGCAATGACAAGATTTACAAAGAAATAGATTTGTGCCATAAATTTATGAAACATTGGACCTTTAATAAAAAGTGGATGAGTTTTACCACTAGGGTGATGGCTATTCAATCAATAAACAGTTAATTAATGCATTGAATGCCTTCAAAGTCAAGAAGATGTTGCTAAAAGAATATGTAATTGACAGTATTGACATGTCCTCTTAGCTCTTGGAATAGAAAGCAATAATTCTAGTTATCAAGTATGATAAAGACGAAGGTAAGCTACTAATCACTAGTACATTGTAAGAGGAAAAAAAAATAGAAAAGAAATTAGAGGCATCCAACCTTGTCACCAATGCCAAAAAAAGCATTGGTAC